>JALKBU010000746.1:0-26059 GCA_023091735.1 Trichomonas tenax | reverse complement strand
GAATATAATATATTATAATGAGTAAAGCACATCATGGCAAATCAATGTTTTTGATGCAAGATATATCTAATATTTTAATGAAATATAGACTTTGTTAGCTAATTCTTTAATATATCATGAACAACAGTATTTTGTACATTGAGGTTCAATAACTTAGCAAAAAGTTAATCCAGTGAGTTAAAAAACAAGTTTTGCCGACTTTGCGTATAAAAATTTAATTGCCCCAACAATTGCAATTTGATGATTTTACACACTTTCTCTCAGGTACTTAGCTGTAATAATTTCCCGACCTGTAGCATCATTGTCTCAAGGAAATAGTTGAATATATTCAACTCATTAAATAAAACTTACTTTATATTATAAAACTTAGCCTCATATATTCACATATGCGCCTTGATAATACACCGATATCATGTATTGTATACAAAGGTTTGGTGTTGTGAAATCACAGTGAAAATTTGTTTTACACTCTCGGAGTAATTAATGTTTATACAACTCTATGGATTTAGCATAACATATAATGGCACATAAATACATATATACTTAACTATATGCACTATATATTGATGCTGGTATACATATATTCTAGTGCTTCTGAGTGGATATATAGTGACATTAAAGTTATCAAGATTAATAGACTCTCCAACAAAGTATAATGATGCTCAAATAAGCTTAAATGACTCAGCAATAAGCTTGCATGATAATTAACATGCCTAGCGGGCTATCTAACAATGCTTCCGTGAGATTTATCATGTCATTACTATTAATTTGCATTTTTGGGTGCGCTAGAAGGAGGAATTGTTGGTGGACCAATAGGTTTTGGAATTCTAGGTGGACCGCTAAATTTTGGAATTGCTGGTGGACCACTCGGTTTTGGAATTGTAGGTGGCAAAACTGGTTTTGGTGGGCCTGAAATAAGCTTTGGAACAGGCGGAGGTAATCCTGGAGCAGCTCCTAATGATAATGGAGCATTTAATTCGGGTTTCGAAGGTAAAGGAAGCGGTGCTTGTGGTCTCGGTGCTGGAACTGCAGTTTTGTCCTCGTTTTCATTGGAATAAAAGTCTCCGTTCTTAAATACTTCAGGAATAAATCGATGATAATAAATTGACATTGCTGCAAGATGTTTGAAACCATTGATATGGTCTTTTCTCGACCTTAGACTGTTGTGAACTAAATAAACATCACAATATGGACAGTAACATCGTTTTCTTCCCATCAAAAATAATGTCAAAATTATAAGGCAAATTAATTTTTACATGACAAAAATAATGCAAATTCAAAGTTTGACTTTAACCCGTTTTAGAAATCACCAAATGATCTATTCATCAATGCAGCTAATGATTTGAAATCAAAACCATAAATTCAAAAAAAATTTAAGAAATTCAAATCAATCACAAAACAATTACCTCGAGAACCTGAAGATAAAAGGTATATTGCATAGGGAGGTTATGTCTCATGGAAGTAGTTCGATATATTCATCTTATAAAATTCATATTATGTACGTTTTAATTACTTGATAAATATGTTCTTCTGTATATAGTGAAACTTATTCTCAATATAATGTAGTATTTTCTGAGTGTATATTATTTCTGATTTATTAAATTTTGCATAATTTCGAATGAGAATTTAATTAAATGAAGCACTCCCAGTACTGAAATGCTGGAGTCTCGTATGGATGAGATTTCTTGAGAGCTCCAACAACTTTATTGATCAATTCTGGAGCAACAACCATTTCAAGCTTTGTTTCCTCAACATGCTCCACAATGTTCTGTTTTCCAATGAATGGATTTGATCCGTCTAAAGGGCGAAATTGTCCAATTCCTTTCGTCTGCCACATGCAGCAATCATAGTTACCAATACGTCCGGCGCCGGCCTCACAAAGAGCTGTCTTCACTTGTTCGACATGTGTCTCTGGAACATAAGTGATGAAACAAAAAGCTTTTGTCATCTTCTAAAATGAATGAATATCTATGAAAATGGATTGCCTACTCAAATTTATATGGCCTTGTCATCAAATTGTTCGCTAATTACAACTTTTATACATAAAATACCTTCATTTGACAATTGAAATTTACATGGCAAAATTTTTCTCTTCCTTTGATTTCAGAATTCTTCGTAATATTTCCCGTAGCATGAATTGTTCCCGCAGCAACTGTAACCGGGATCCAATAAGCTTTTATTGCATGTTGATGCAACGGCTGAAACCAGAAGACCAAACATACAAAATGATTTTTTTTCGAATTCAGATATCTCAATATACACATCTGCACAGTTCGATCAATAGTTTGATGTGACGGATCCAATCATATCCACTTTTACAACGTCATTCTTTCGACTGCAATTAAAGAGTTTTATTTTATTGTTGTTGTTATATTTTAACAGTAATTATAAATTGAGCAATTTCCTTTTAGTGTGATGCTATATGACTATATCTTAGTGTAGTGGATGATGTTTACAAGAAATTTTCAATAAGATATTAAATCGATAAAAATATTGAATGCGAAATTGTTGAACGGTATTATCAACATGAAATATCTATGGCATATCTGTGAAGAACATCTTAGAAATGCATGTTTATTCATTTCAAAAATGAAAAAAAACAATTTACATTTTCAAATATGTATGTCTTCTTGCTCATTCAACACTGATACACCATGTGGTTGTAAATCTTTAGTGGCCACGCAAACCATTCAATATTGAATGATCAAGAAAATACATTTTAAAAGGAAACTCCTTAAGCATGTTTATTTATAATAACAAGGTGTCCGAAAAATGGTTTTGGTGACCCCCAATGTTTACTGGGTTCTTTGTGACATCCTTAAAGTAAATAGACAAAAAAATATTGTAAAGTGACAAATTAAAATGTAAAGTCTTTAATTTGTTTGTAAAGTGTCGAATTTTAATATACATTGTCAAATGCAAAAGTAAAGTATTGAATTTAACTGTAAATTGTCAAATAATAGTGTAGAGTGACAAATTGTTTAATGAGAAAATTTAGACTTTCTGCACGTGGTCTTCAACAAACTGTTCTTTGCGCAAAGGATAAAAACTTTACATTTGTTGTCAGTGGTCATGAATATAATTGTAATTGTTTCTTCGCTGATTTTATTTCGCCAAAAATCGCTGAAATGCACGTAACAGATCCTCTAGCAGATACTTTTTATATCGATCTGAATGATGACAACTACGAGTTCCAGGATATCATGAATTTAATGGAAGGAAAATCGATAACAAACGCGCAACCTTCTTATATCACAAAAGTCGCAAAAATACTGAGAAATCAAGAACTTTTTGATGCTTATTCAGTAAAACTTGATTATGATGCTGAAGAACCAGATTTTCAAGGTATTATAGCAGTCATCGACGAAAAGCATGACTTTGGACTTGATTATTCACTCGAAGTTAATTTCCTTGCTCAAAATTTACACTCTGTACCCCATAAACTACTTTGTGGGCTTCCATTACCTGTTATGGAAAAAATATTAACATCAAAATCTTTATTAATCGATTCTGAAGAGGAATTATTCATCATAATTTGCGATTTGATACAACATGGAGGACCTGAATTTTCACATTTGTTCTCAAATGTTGTTTTTGAAAATCTCAATCCACAAACAATGAACTCATTTCTTGAAAAATTCAATCCATCAGAGATAGATGCATCGATCTGGAATGTTTTAAAGAACAGATTAGTTTTAGAAGTTACTTGTCCAATTGATTATACGAGATACAAGAAGATTATTACGAAATTAGATCATAATGAAGCACAACCATTTACCGGTGTATTTGACTTTCTCGGAAAGAAGAAGAAATTAACACCGATTAAAAACTTAATTGCAGTAACATTATCGAATGATCACAATATTTCCGATAAAATATTCACGAAAGACAACACAGCGCAATGGCATATTGATGAAAAAACAGACAGTTATCTAATGTTCGATTTCAAGAGTTCAAAGGTTGCAATTTCAGGCTATGAAATAAAGTCTGGTTCTCAGGAATCTCATTGGGATTCTTTCCATAGCTGGGTGATAGAAACGTCAGAAGATAAAACAAATTGGAAGATTGTTGATAAAAGAGAGTCAAACACAGATTTAGTTACTATCGATACCGTTGTCTATTGGGGTATTGAGAATCAAGCAGAGCCAGCAAGATATATTAGATGGAGAATAACAAAAGATTCAACGTCTAGACCGAATCAATTGCCGTGCAAGCAGTTTGAAATATATGGCGATTACATTGAGATATTGTCTCAGAATGAAAAAGTTGAATCTCAAAATGAATAAATATTTGTTTTATTGATAATCATTGAATACAACTATCATAAAGACTGAATACTCTATATATCAAAATGCATGTTTTATCATTTTATGCAATTCAAAAAAAAATACTCAATTAAATTTAAAGCTATACAATCAAAATGCATGTTTTATCATTTTATTAAAACACACATAGCTTTAAATTTCTAATTTCTGCAAAACCTAAACGCAAGTCTGTTAAGCGATTGAATTCTGCTGCCTTCCACTTACACTCAAAAGATATAAAGGCGCAGATCCAAAGAGAACACCTACAAACTACATTAATTGCTGAAGTTCAAAGCGCAATTCAAGCCTATGTGCCGGAAAGCTCAACAATTTTTGCATTGATGTTTATTCAAAAAACTGCTAAAGGGCAGATCCAGCAGCAGAGCTGAGAACTAACATATTGAAAAAAAAGAAGAAATTCATTAAAGTCAGTTGCTTTTGATATATATTTGATATTGCTAAACGCAAATCATACAGCATAATGCTTATATGGTATTTGTGAATGATTTGTTTCTTAAAATCGATTAATTGTATTTTATTCATATATTTGATATGTGCATCAGTATGACGATTTGAGTATTCTGAATATTTTATATGTGCAGATGGAATCAATCATTCACATTTTATCATCATTATGACATAAATCCCCATTATCAATCGCAATCGAAATGAAGTCTCTCGAAATTGTTGAATATCTTAAATTGAAAGGCGCTACTGAGTAATATCTTTTTGACCTCCCTGAAGCTCTCCAAATCAACACTTCCGATTAAACAAAAAAAAACATATTTTGTGTATCGGTACTGAGGTATCTTTCCCATAAATAGGATATCCCAATGAGTGTGAACATCTTGGTATAGGATGGACACATCTAATCTCTTTGAGCAAGGGTAGATTCCATGTTTCTTAATACATATATACTCACGGTTTCGCAACCTAATTTTTGAATCAAATATAAATCTATGAGTTTTTACCATGCATCATATAAAATTCACAAAATTATATTATGCAAGTGCCTCTCAAATCATTAGATATAATGGATATACAGAAAACTATAATAGTCCAATTGCCTTTCGGCCGCCTATTTGGACTCAATTCCAATAATGATTCAATAAGTGATCATTTGAGGTGCAGAGAAGGACACGGCGTTCAGAAGTCACGAATAAAGCTATAGAAAAGCTCCAAACACAACACTAATAATCAAAAAACAAGAAGCGAAAAAAAAAGAGTGTCAGTTTTTCAAAATGAGCGGGAAACTATATGTCGACAACCTCTCCTTCCGCACGAAGCACCAGGACGTCTACCGCCTCTTCGACCACTTTGGACCTCTCGACAGCGTGAAAATGCTGACGAATAGGGACGGATCTTTCAAAGGATCCGCATTAGTTGAGTACAAACGCCTATCAGACGCTAAATACGCAAGAGAAAAGCTCGATAAGACTGAATTCAAAGGAAAATACATCGAAATCTCACTGGAACCGCCGGATCGTCATCCTCCCGCTCGACCAGACTTACAAATGAGGCCTCCACGTGACTACAACCCTCCTATGCCTGTTGCGGCAGCGCCACCGATTTCTCGTCCCCCGCCACCGCTGTCACGCGCGTATCCGCCGAGAACAGTTCCTCCGGCTTATCCTGTGCAGCCTGCGTATCCTGTGCAGCCAGCATACCAACAGTACCCTGTTTATCAGACTGATCGCCGTCCAGAAACGCCTGAAATTAAACCAGTCAAACTTTCACCGGAAATAGAGTTCTATCAGAAGGTCATAGAGCTCTATGCCGATGAAATATCAAGCGTCGTCAAAGATAATGCAGCAATTCAGAAAATTACTATCGATAAATTATGCATAGCTCACTTGCCTTCCAAATAATGAGTTCTGTATAGATGTAATAAATTTATTTATAAATCTTTTGTTAATTTCTCATTTATATTGTTTTTCAATGAATTTCGATTATGAAATTCACATCAAAACATAAAAAATCATAAGAAAACCATTTAGGAACTATTGGTTTTCTTTGTAGGTTTAGACAATAAAAGGAAATAAATTGACCAATTAAAATAAATCATCAACCATCAGGTAATTGTTTATAAAACTAATTATGCCTTAACGACTTTCTGGCACTCATTACCGTAGTTGCTCTCCTTCGCACGGATGAGAGCGTAGATTGTGTGTGTGTACGGGAGCTGAACGTTGTGCTTCTCAGCGAGCTTGAGGAGGACACCAGCTGTTGCCTCGATTTCTGTCTTGCGCTTGTTGAAGACATCCTGGTTCATTGAACCCTGGTGCTTCGGGCATTCCTCGAGAGCGAGCTTCTTGACAGCCTCGATGGAGATCTCCTTGTTGAACTTTGTTGTGTCGACACCCTCAAGTTCAGCAATTTGAGCGCACTCCTCACCGAGCTTGATGAGAACCTGTTGAAGTGGTTCGCAGTTCCAGCATGTGCCGAAGTCGAGGTTAACGACAGCGGAGACGGCGATGTTAGCTGGGTAGTAGAGGAGCATCTTCCAGCGGTCTGGGATGGCGAGATTTGTGAGCTCGAATGGAAGGCCAGAAGCGTTGACGGCTTTGACGATAGCCTGGACGCGGTCGCATGGTGTGTCATCCTTGCCGCAGCTAAGTGGCCAGATTGTGGTGTTGGCGATCTTGAATTTCTGGATTGTCATCATGCGTGGTGGAGCACCAGAGGATGAGCAAGCTGTCTTTCCGAACAAGAGGAGGTCCTTGTTTGTCTGGTATTTAGAGATAACGTCTGCGTTATCGAAACCGCCCTGGAGTGTGAGGACAACTGTGTTCTCACCGATGAGCTTGCGAGCCATGAGCTTCTGGCATGTGATGTCTGTGTCAGAGGATTTAACTGTGACGATGATAAGGTCGACTGGGCCTTCTGGGGCTTCCTCGAATGGGAAGACCTTGACATCGTAGTCCTTTTCTGTTCCGTCCTCAAGAATTCTGTGGGCAACTGGTGTCTTCTTCATTTCCTCGAGAAGCTTCGGCCAGGCATCCATGAAGATGACGTCGTTGCCGCCCTCAAGGAGTGTTGTGCCGAAAAGTGTGCCCATGGCACCGGCGCCGGCGATGGCTACTTTGAGTGTTGCGCAATCCTCGCTCATTTTGAAAAGTGAGTTGACAAAGAAAACGATGAACTTCAATTTAATCAAAAAATTCTTTGAGTTCCCTCAAATGTCAGTTCACTTCTCTAACTTTACATAAATGTTTAGTCCCTGGAGTATTTTTGGCGTCTTTTTTGCACTACGCTTAGACTTTTAGCAAACAACATAATAGCACACTATTACCCAACTACCCAAAGAATCTATCCATAGTAAAACTATCAGAGTTCTCGCATGAAAAACTCAAGATATTTTTGCATTTTTAAAAAAGCTGTTCATTTCACGTCATATTGAACTGCCAGCACCTGCATTGAATTTAGATGGGTATCTCCTCTCAAATGCTCAGAATAATTTTTTGATATTTTATGTCTGGCCGATTTTCGCTTTCTTCCGAACATTAATATGCTTCTCATATTCAAAATCTATTCATTATAAACATATCTTGTAATAAATGAAAATCATTTAGCCGCTTTCGAGATACAATCGTAAACGTTTTCACTTCTATTAAACCAATGTTCTTTTGTCTTAAATATTCACATACCATATTGTCCAAAATCTTTAGTGATTACGAAAATCATCAAACATTGAAAGTTCAATATTTTATTAATTAATATTTAGAAATGTCAAGATATATTGCTAAACACAAACTACTTAATCATGCTTAAATATCATAAGATTGTAATATAACAAAAAAACGAAATATGGAATATTTATATCTAATAAAACAAATCAAAATTGATATATGGTTTCTCAGAGGGGAGGGAATACAGAAGAATTTGATATGACATCAATTTGTTATAATAAAAAAAATATCAATTCAATAAACTAAATGTTGGAGCGCTCTTACCGATTGTATCGATATAATCACTCTCATCATCAGAATAACTTTCGTATTCTGTCTCTTCTGATACAACCTTTTCAACTTTGAGCATCTTTAATAGCCATTCTTCTTGGCTTTGCTCAGTTTGCAAAATATCATCACAAGGCCATCTCTTCTCGTAATCAGAGACTGGTTCATATGTGTATCCCTGATCAACAAGGAACTGCTGTCTCCTTGCGGAGTACTTCAAGTCCGATGTAATGTCTGAAACGATGGAATAGAAGAATGCATTATATTCTTCTCTGTTTCCTGACTTTGGTCTTAAAACTCTTCCTAATCTCTGACTCTCCTGCATTCTCGCACCATAATTGGAGCATACTTGGATGACGACACTTGCGGCTGGAAGATCAATTGCTTTGTCACCGACAGATGACAAAACGATTGTATTGACTTTATTTCCATTCTTGAACTCATGGAATATTGATTGTCTGATGTTTTCCGGAGTCTCGCCATGAATTTCTGGTGCGTGAAGAATCGATGCAAGTTGAACGAGAATGTGAATGATATCGCAAAACACAAGTATTTTGTCACCGCGACGCTCGTGTTGTCTAATAATTCCTGCAACACATCTAATTTTGTTCGGATTTGATGACGCCAAAATTCTTTGCCTGAAATGATCAGATTCGCAATACTTTCTGTAGAAAGGTGCTGTCATTGGAACAACAACTTCTAAGCATTTGACTCTTGCAAGGTATCCCTGTTCACTGAGTTCCAGCCAGTTTGCTTCGTATAACTTTGGACCAACGAGATATCTTAAATCATCAATTTTGTCATCTTCGCGGACCAATGTTGCAGTGAGTCCCAATCTTGTGTGAGCTCTCGCTATATCTGTAACATTTCTGAATGTCGTAGCAGC
Source organism: Trichomonas tenax (assembly GCA_023091735.1). Taxonomy (NCBI): domain Eukaryota; phylum Parabasalia; order Trichomonadida; family Trichomonadidae; genus Trichomonas; species Trichomonas tenax. The sequence continues at coordinate 16,913 of JALKBU010000746.1, read as the reverse complement.
CGAATCTTGAACTTCATCGAGTATTAACAAACCCCAGTCACGCGATTTGATCTGATCAATGATGATTTGAGATTTATCAGATCTTTTGTTTGGATTAGAAAGCATAGAGTAAGTTGATATCAATATGCAAGGTCCTGTTTGAGGAATTGGGGTCTTCTCGTTGTCGCTGAACATAATGATCTTACGCATATCCATTTGAGCATATTGAAGAATCTGATTATACCACTGCTTGATTGTCAATTTGTTGTTGCAAACAATGACTGTTGGTTTGTTGATTGTTGCTAATGCAGCAATCCCAACAAGTGTTTTACCTGCGCCACACGGCAAAACAATAATGCCGGATATTGATCTACCTCCAGAGAACATTTTCGTGAGAGCTTTCTCTTGGTATGGTCTGATTCTTGTTGTGTTTTTGAGCGTTATTCCGAGATTTTCGATTGTTTTATCGTTTTGAAAATCATATTCATCAGATATAAACAAGCTGTGATCGACAGCATATTGACGAATTTCTCTAACAGATTCTGTTTTAATTTGAAAACGAAGGATCGTTTGCTTTTCAAGAGGTTTGTCTAAAAGATCATCAATTCCTTCAGTGATTTGTTCGACTTTGGTCTGATATGAGGCCTCTCCTATACCAGATATGATTGTTTCCAATTCATCTCGCTTCACTTTCAAGAATTTGGTGTGTTTATATGTTTTTTCATCAGGATCTGGCAAAACGTGTCTTTCTGCGAAAAATGGATTGGCAAGAAGCTCCTGAAGTCTCGCAATCTCATTTGACTCAATGTAATATTTCGTATCTTTCAAAACTAATTTTAATTTACCAACTGAAAGGCAACACTGTTTGACATGTTTCTTAAACTCATCTTTAATTGGTGTTTTGCTGATTATTGATAGAATTCGGATGATTTCTTTAGAAGTTAAACCAATTGAAACTGCAGAAAAAATTGAATAAGGATTTATTTGATATTCTTGGATATATTTTGGTCTGGAACATGGATCAGCTATTGCTATAATGAAATCAACGACTTTTGAATAGAATGGAGAAAAGGTTTCGAGAAAAATGTGTCCGTCTGGCATAATGATTGCTGGCCTGTTCTGTTTTCCCTCTATTATATACAAATCTGGGAAATATTTGTAAACATTCGAGCGAGATCTTGTTTCACCATTAAAATAATTCGATTCTATTTGATAAATCTTAGTTTCACTCGCGTGGGTTTTGTTCCTTTTCCTCTTAACGAGAACTTTAGTATGCTGTGGTTCTTCTGTTGGCTCTAATTCTTCTTCATTCATTTATGTCAAAATATTTATCCATTCTATAATTTTACTACGCCCTCAAAATATTTTTTCGGGAAAAAAAGACTTGTAAATTTTAAATATATAGGGCTTGTTTTTGAAAAATAGGGGGTTTAAAGTAAAAATGACGACAAAAGCAGAAAGTTCTATTAGCATGGAATTCAGAGAATTTTATGCCTTCGAGGATACTCCTAAGAAAGAGGAGGACCCGACTGACATCAATTCTTCGATTTTTAATGCAAAATTATTATTTGATAAATCAACAAAAACAATGTCGATCTATCAACTCGTCGCACAGGAAATGTCGCTCGTTACAGATATAGAATCTTTAGATAATGATATGCAATCATTGATTTATGACAATTATACAAAATTTTTAGACGCATCTGATTTAGTTATTACATTTGGAGAGAATATCTCTGTTTTAGAATCTCAAGTTAGTGATCTCAAACAATCTTTAAATGATGCTTCCGAACAAAATGGTAAAATTTCAAATGGTTTGCGCGAAAATCGTGAAAAAATACAAAGACTGATTGGTATTCAGAGATTGCTAGAGAGAATTAAGTTTATTTCACGTTTACCTGATGTTTTGAAATCAAATATCAAAAAGAAAGAATACGCAAATGCAGTTAAATTCTGGATTAAAGTCGAAAAGATATTAAGAACACAACAGAAATTCCCATCTTTTGCAAAAATATACGAAGAATCTAAAGCAATTATTCAACATGTTCAAAATAAAATCTCAGAAGAAATGATAACAACTGATATATCAGTTGAAAACTCAGTAAATGATGGTGTTCTTCTCGTTCAGCTTGGAACACAGCTTCCAATCATTTGTTCACAATTGATTCATCATCGATTTTTGATTGTTGATAATATACTCGAAGAATTAGTTTTAGAAGAAGAACCATTCACAGCATTGTCGCATCTCAATGAAGTTATTATACATGGGGCCTCAGTGTTCATTAAACTATATAAAGAGAAACTATTGATTCTTGCTGAGACTCCAGAAATAAGAAATAAAGCACAAGGAATTTTATCGAATTTTACAACAAATTTCTTCGAAAGAATTCTTCCGATTTTACCTCTAAAAACACTTCCTAACTTGGATTGCAAGAAACTTGCTGCATATATTAGATTGTTCATAGACTTATTCACACCAATTGCAAACGAATCTGTCATACAACAAAACATTCATAAAATGATCAAACATTACACGATATCACGCGTTAGAATGATTTTTGACAACGCTTATGATATCATAAACAACAGCGATGGCATGCAGATAGTATCCAATTTCACAGCATCATTCATGGTAAGTATCGATGGCATTGTTAATGAGTTTGATATTCTTTCGATGCTCGATCACAAAGAATGCACTCAGATGCTCGTTCAGAACATCAGATTGCTATTATCACAGTTCGGCGAGAACATAAAAGGCTGCGAACCAAAGAAAGGTTTATTTGTTGCAATTATTGCTGAACAACTCGCAGCTGATTTAATAGCGAAAATTTTGATGATGTTGTCAAAACTCGATAGCGAAATTCCTCAATCAATATTGGCAAGAGAGCTTAAAACGCAATACTTGGCAGCTTCTTCTGTTTGTATACAGCGTTATGTTCAATATAGAAGACTCCAGTTAGAGCCTTTGATTCTTAATTACTATGAAGAAGAAATTTTTTCATTGTCAAAGAATCCCAACGATGTTTATGATTCATCGCGCGCGTTTATTATGGAATTGGATGATCTCTGGAAGGCACTCGATGTATTGCCTAAAGCAGAGAAAACAGGAAGCTCAGCTTCTCATCTTTTATATAATACACCAATTGTTCCATCTTTCGCAGATATTAGAGATGATGGATACGGACATATTGATAGACTGTTCACATCTGTTAATAGACTGGGTCTTTCCAAACAGATGCAGTTGAACAAAACAGCAATATTTACTTCTGTTGTCATTTATTCACTCAAAACATTACTCGAAATAATCAGAACAAAAATATTTTCATCAGAAGCATTCAATCAAGTCCAGATTGATGTGTATTACATTTATGTAACCCTCAAAAACAGAATTGGCAATGCTGATTTGTTCGCAACACTTGTCGAAGAATTAATTAATTCAGCAGCAGATAGAACGCATAATGCTGAACCATTAGATACAGCAGTATTGAAGGATATTGCTGAGAAAGCTAAGCAATAGAATTTCTTAATTTTCTTAGAAAATTTTAATATTATTTTAATAAATTGTTTGTTTGAAAATATTTTATGGCTCTGATAGCTATCAACGATATGATATATTTTTATATACTAACAAACAAAATAGAATGAATAAAATTACTTTTCTAAATCTTTTTGAATTGCCTCAAAAACTTCTTCCCCAAGCTCAATAACCTCTTCATGGTTATCGCCATGGGCTGTTTGCATGTGTTTTTGAAGAAGAGAAGGATATAAGAAATCTTTTCCGCAAATATCGCATGCAAATGGAAGAATTCCACCGTGAATCGATGACATATGAGTTTTCAAATTGGATTTGCGCGTGAAGGACTTTCCACATCCTTCAACAGGACAGATATATGTCCTTCTTTCAGTAACAGATGTTTGATGGCGTTTCATGTGTTCAGTTAAATTCGATTTCCTTTTGAATTCAGCTCCACACTCAGAACAAACGTAAGGACGCGGATGTGCTTCATGTTTGTGTGCAACGAGTTGTGACATCAAATCAAACTCAGCATCACAGTACTCGCATTTATAGGACTTCTTTTTCTCGTCAGAATGGAATTTCTTGAAATGTTGCTTTAAAATATGATTTGTTTTGAAATGTAGATGGCAAACACTGCATTCATACATCGGCTCCGTACTATGTACTTCAGCAATGTGTGCTTTAAGTTGGTATCTCTTTGGAAAAACTTGGCCACAAATTTTGCAAACTTCATTTGTATCGGGAACAATGGAATCTAACAGCTCAGATCCATTCAGGTGTATCATCACATGCCTCTTCAAATGATAAAGTCTGCTGAAAGTGCGGCCACATTCATTGCATTTGTAAGCTCTTGTTTTCTTGTGTGAAGAATCAACATGAGAGTTAAGTGTCTCCTCAGTTAGAAAGTTTGCACCACAAACTTCGCATGTATATCGATTTTGCTCAGTTTGTGCTTCCATCTTTAAAAAAAGGGCTCTAAAAAATTATGTAGGGTTGCCACTCTTTAATATCAAATCATTCTTATCTAAGAATAGAATTGTTTTTAATAATAATAACCAAATTAATTATTTAAGAGTTGGATATGTTAACAAATCTTTATGGTTTAAATAAACCAATCATGGTTCTTATAATGATTTTTTCGATTTTGAAGTTTTCGTGTTTGACCCTTAAATATATTTTGCCATGTAAAGGAAGCAAAATGTTAAAAAGGGGTTTTAATATTTATGCAGGGTTGTGATTGTAAACGTCTGAAAATGGCACTTTTTAAACGTTAATTCAAAATGGCATCTAAAGATTCTAAAGAACAACCACCAGCGCCACCAATTGAAAACACATATCTTCTCCCATCGCAGGTATTTCCTGTCACCGCCGTGAAGAAGGTAATCGAGAAGCTCATGCTCGAAGCTTTCCCTGAAGATAAAGGAAAAGGAAAGGACGTCGTTAAGGGACCAACATATGAATCATTCGGAGATGTTACAAATTTCCTCCGTCCTCTCACCACCAAATTCAAAGATGCGCTTGAACAACCTGGTGTTTTATGCCCAGAAAACGTCAAAAGTAGATTCAAATTCGTAGTTCAACTCACTATTAGCGAAAAAGTAGGTCAGGCACTTTATATGGGTTCCGCATGCCTTTGGGATATGGAGCACGATAATTATGTGACATATACAGTCGAAAGACCAACTTTCACAGCTAACTGCATTGTTTATGGCTGCTTACTCGAGTAAATGTACATATTAAACCTATTAAAAAAGATAATCATCCTCTTATTTCTTATTTAAAATCCATAGACTAAGCAATGTTTATGTGTTCTAACAATATCCTTAAATTCTCTAAATCAAAGTCGATATTGGAATTAATTTTTTAATAAATGATTGATATAATATCTGCATGTATAATTAATTATTATCCATTTGTTATTTTTCGTCTTTGATTACTAGAAATTTGATAAAACCTGAATTTTGATATTTATAGAGAAAATTTATAAATATTTCTAATAAGAAAAAATCACTTTTAATAATCACATTCTTCCAACAACTATCGCATGAATAGAGCAAAATGGGCTTAACATATAACTTGTGAGCGAGGCGGTTCTGATGATTTTTTGTTGATTTGCAAAAATGTTTTTTCTTATTGTTTGCTTATTGGACAAAAGGGAATAAAGATTTATAATATATTTGTTCAACATTATATATTCCACGCTTAACAAAAGAATAAGAACATGAAATTTGGGTAAATTTCAACTGTTTATAAGAATTTTTTTGAAACAAATACGCACGCACATAACAGATCACAAAAGCACACTCATTCCACCCTAAAAAATAAAACTATAAGGCTTGTTTTGACACGTAAACTATGACAAATTTGACATTTTTATCTCAAGACCGAAACACAACAAAAACAGAACCTCACGAACGGGGAGAAAACAACAATCAAATATTTTTGGAGATTTTTCAGTGCCTTCCGAGAGATTTTTTTTGGGATTTTGTAAACTTCATAAAAACTTCGAACTTTGCATTGAAAAATTTTTAGTGATTGTTATACTGTGTACTTACAAATTCACTGTTCTTAATTTCTAGATTTGAAAATAACGATATATTTTTTTAAAATTTCTTTAATGTTTTTCATTTTAAGTGCACTCTTTATTAAACAGATTTCATGCGCTACGGCTTCGGACACTTTCTCCGACTGCATGAATTACATCACACTATCAGATACTTATACCTTACCGCTCACTGTTGGATCTCACTGCTTCAACCTTACAAACGTTGCTCTCATTACTGATGATGCATCATTAAACATCGAATACGCATTGCCTGAACCTGTCAATAATGCTGAACAAAGCTCTTCTAGCTCCGGATCGCCAACCACACCAGAAGAAGGCTCTGGTGGAACTCCGCAGCCACCTACAGAAGGAACCCCACAAACAGGAAGATTACTTAAGGAAGGATCAGATATTCAATACAAAACAGCAATATCATCACAAAGAATGGCTATGATCTTCAACAAGTATGCAATTATTCGCATTAAAGCATCTAAAGATGCAACATTGAGAGTTGTTCCATTGGATCCAGCTCCAGGACTCGTCTCAGATGCAGAACATGAAATATATCGCGTTCATAAGTACTACTTTACCACAAAAAGCATCGATTTCAACCTCAAGTACTACGTCTCAGAAAACAATAAACTCACAAGAGTTAATCACTTATTCGTATTCCCGAAGACTAACACAGTCAACGTTACAGGTTACAAGTTCACGGGATTCATTGTTGGCTCAACAGATCTCAAGAAGGATGAGTTGATATCATCTGCAGAAACCAAGCTCGAGTTTGGCTACATTACACCAGTTAATTCTTCAATTGCACTCAGTGTCGTAGCCGACTCTGAGCTCGCTGCTGGTTGGGGTGCTATAGATGATGCAACCGATTCATTCACCGCCGCAAGTTTGCAAAAAGCAGAGCCATTTTCTCTTGATCTCAGTTTCATTACATATTATATTGATAAGTATGCTAGCATTATCAATTACGTTCCATTTGCAATATTGGGCGTTTTCGTTGTTATTATTATCATTATTGTACTCATCACAATTTGCCAATGCAAGAGATATAAGAAGGCCAAGGGCAATGATAAATAGATATCATAATCTTTTTGAGTATTTAAACCATTTGATATTTAAAAAAATCTATTTTTTTTTCTACGTCAAAAATCAGAAATTTGAAACTTTTATTTAAAATTTACATGACAAAAATATTTTTTATAAAAAATGGGCAACCAGATTGTCTGTCCTTCGGGGCAGAGCTGGTATATGTCCGATGTCGAGAAAATGGGATACAAAGTCGAAAGGAGTCTTTTTGACGGTACTTTTCTCCTTAGTTATCAAGTAACAGATATCAAAACACAAGAAAAATTCGTAATTAAAGGTTACAAGATACCAGACAATGATGCACAATACAAGGAAATACGGTCTGCTTCACTAGAAGCGATAAATCTCGCGCAGAGCATTCTAACAAAATTTAATTCAAAATTTTCTGCAATAAGAGGCAATGTTCAGCATAACATGGTTGTTAATTCTAGTGCTGCATATATGATCCGACCTTATATACGCACAGATTTAGTCAATAGGCTTGATGATTATCCAAAGTTAAATTTCTTCGATAGATTATGGATAACATATCAATTATGTCAATCAGTTATATCAATGCACGAGAATGGTGTCTACCATGGTGCTCTAAAACCAGAAAATGTTCTTCTTTCATCAAGATTACAAGTAAAACTCGCAGATCTCGCTCCTTATAAGCCAGAAATACTTCGCATCAACCATCCGAACTTCTACTTGCATTATTTCTCATGTTTCGGATGTGCTTACATTGCTCCTGAAAGATTAATCGATAATGAAAATTCAGCCGGTGTTGATTCAGTTGCAGCTGATTTATTCTCACTAGGATGCATCATAGCCTATATATTCCTCGATGGCACTCATATTTTTGATTTTGGATCACTTGTAAGTTACAAATCTGGAGATAAAAGTGTGTTCGAGAAAGTATCAAAAATTACTGATGAAAAAATGAAGAACCTTGTAACGAGTCTCATTTCATTAGAGACAAAAGACAGAATTACCGCAATTTCAGTTATTCAATCATATTTCCCTCATTGGATCACAGATTTCTACGATTGCTTCTACAAACACAACTTAGAGTCCGGGAATATGAGAACGCTTGTTTCAAGCCATCCACACATTATTGAAATTTTGCCACCAGATATCGGTCTTGGATCAATAGTTTACTTCAATGTTATATCAGCGGCGCTTATAGAGTGCTGCAGCAATTATCAATGCGATGAATTCATTGATCATTACGTGAGATATGTTCTTGAATATTTCGATGATGAAAAGAAATTAACGAGAGCGATCCCACCGCTGTTTGAGTTGATAGAAAGACAGACAGTCATTGGCATATTCGCTTGGAGAGGAATTAGAGATATATTGCGCTCTGTTAAGTCAGTTCCTGAATCTCTTCAAAGTTATCATACAAGTTTCATTTTCAAGCGTTTAAACTTGATCAGAAACACAGAATTCGCATTTAATGTGCTCACAGACATCCCTCTCTTTGCATTAGACATGGCAAAGATATTCCCAACATTTCTTTCAGATCTTCGAGGTTTGGAGCCTCTTTTCTCACAGCTATGTGATTTATCTCCTTCAGCACGCAACAAAATGCTTGGCATTGCATGCGGCTTCTTAATGAATTGCCAGAAAGCAAGTTATTGCGGAAACTATGAACTTCTCGACATAGTTTGCCAATTCACACTGTTTCTCGTTCCTATTGATGGAATTCTTCCAAAGATCGTTAACATGATCATCGCGTTCTATCAAAACTTCGATCCAAGAGCTAAAAAGATGTTCATAGACAAGCTTCTCGATCCAATTATCAACTCCTTTGCTTCTGTCGAATTTAAGAATCAGTTCGGTTCTCAGAATATTCTTTCGCTTATAAAGTTCCTCAAAACGATTCCTGTCAATCCTATTGACTACCCAACATTCTATGATATTGCTGTTTCATGCGCCAGCCGCGGAACATATCTCGATAGAGCGACATCATTGGAATTAGTTGATCAATTAGGTGGACGCTACAAACTTGCTTTTGCTGGTGAATTCGTCACTGATCTTGTTTATGAGGCAGACAAGATTCCTGATGACGAGAAAAAGAAGCCGCCGACACACGCAAAGTATTCTGGCACAACTTTCATGCCGAGTAAGAAAGGAGAATGGCCGATTTCATCCTTCTTTTCTTCGATAAGAGTGAGCCAAAATGATCCAGTTAGATTCGTTTTCTCGCCAAGAAATGATATGAATTTCATAGCTCTTGCAGGAAAATCACAGTTAACGCATATATCAATGCAGTCTTCTGCACCACATACAAAGAAAGTGGATGAAATCATCTACAAAGAGCCAATCTTTGATATGAAAAAGCTCAATGCAGGAAAAATCATCTTCTCGACAAGCAACTCTATCAATATAATGAACAACACACAGGATATCACAAAGATCATTGATTGCCCACAAACAATAACAAAAATCAATCAACTTGATAACCAAACAATTTTAACGCAACCATTAAATATGGATTTAATTGAAATCAGAGATATCAAAACATTAGAAATTATCAACGAAATCAGGCTCGATAGGAAGATTAAATGCTTCGATACTTATTTCAAAAATCCATTCATTCCGATTGCCACTGAGAACGCCATTGTTATCTTCGATAAGAGAATCGGTCTTCCTGTTTGGTCAACTGATGCAATTTCACCAACGAGGTATCTTGTTGCTGTCCAAAGCATAGGATTCGCAGCTGTATGCGAAGAGGCCGTCTATTTCTATGATATGTCAGCACCAGAGCCTGTTATTGAGATAAACGGAGTCTGCGGATGTGTCAGTTCTTTAGGAAAACACATTTTCGCATTAAATCAAAGCGGTACATTTGTAATCGACACACAAGCGCCAACACACAGCTTTGAACTGTTTGACAGTAAGCCAGCAAAGGAACTCAGAGTTTCCAACAGAACTACATCATTTTCAGTCATATTGAACGAGAAATACGAAAAGGGACTTCACGGACATATGAACAGAGTGACATGTGCGGATTTGAACGATAACATTTGTGCTTCAGGTGATGAAAGAGGAATTATTAATTTCTGGTCACCAAAGCATTCAAAGGTTCCAAAGAGAATTGTTTCAACTTGGTTTTGAATTAAATTAAAAAAAAGAGAAAAAATTCAGCCTTTTCATATATCAAAACAATCATTATGGAAAAGGTTGTGTATCATTATTCGAATAAATATTGTGTTTGAAATAGATAAATATGATATGTTTATTTCCATACAAAATGTAAATTTATTGGTTGAATTTACATTAAATTTTAACTGATTTCTGTCTAATTTTATGTGCACAAGTGTTAATTAAAATCAATCCGTTAAATTTATCGAAGAAGTTTTGATGCAGCTTGTAAAACTTCGAATCCTTCAGTTGAAAGGTCGGTGAGTTGCTTGTAGCAGTTTTTAACTTGCTCATCGATCTGCTTTGATGATTCTTTGCATTCTTCTTCGAATTTTATTCTTTCTTTTTGATATTCGTCGTCTGTAACTTTCAATTCTTTGATACGCCTAATACAGGTCAATAATTCGCGTGCGTTTTGATCGATTTTCATTGTGTGAACTTCAATTCTAAGTTTCTGGCGCGCAGAGTCAAGAACATCGTCTTGGTGGACCATAGAATCGCTGACGAGAGAGGAGTATGAGTTTACGAGGTTTTTAATCGCCTCAACAGACTTTAAACTCAGCTCTGTAATTTGCCTCTCCATTTTAATATCACTTTTAGAAATATTTACACGTCAGATTTCAACATTTACAAAGTTTACACGACATATGTTTTTTTGGAAAAATAATCAATAAGTTGATTAATCATGATATGGATGTATAAAATGAATTCATTGGCTCTTACATATATTGCCTGTTTAGTGTTTGATCTCAATTTCTATTTTAGTCCAATATTCACTTCATTTTTTAGCCTCGTTTGCATTTTCCTCTTCGAAAAAGCATCACTGTTGATTATTATTGTATTTAGTTGTTATATATATGTCTAACAGCTAGCACTCATTATTGCGATGTGTAATACCGAGGGCACAATTTAGGTGAGGAGGCAGAACCTTGATTTAAAAATCATTAAGATTCGAAGCATATAGTTATCATCATATATGAATGCAGATTATAATAAAATCAGCTCATTTTAGAATATCAAAATCTCTTCATTTTTAACCGAAAAGTGACGCCGAGAATCCAAATGCTCATCAATGTCATCACCGATAATAAATGGAAATTATGCAGCATGCGCTGTCAATTTTATATAAGATCCGCATAATATGGATATTTTTTTCCTATTTGAAGATAAAAGTCACTTTATCAAAAAATATTAAATAATCGACGTTTGGAAATAATAGATATATAGATACATAGCAACATAAACTTAACATCTCTTGATATTAGTCATAACAATCATAAAAACGCTCATAAAATATAGCTGTAGAGGCTCAAATAGTATCATATCGAGATATCGGCATTAATATTTCAAAGAAATTTCGACGTGGAATGGTATGCTTTCGATAGAAGTAGGTAATCATTGCTAACTGACCTCCAATTAGAGCATAATTCGAAAAATTTCAAATTGCGCTCAGCTAGGATAAGTAAGGCTCACATATTCTCAGGGAAGATTAACTTATAGACATGTCGCATTCATATCATATAATTGAGAAGATGCTTATGCAACGCTTTGGCTAGAAACACCAATACTTAGGCGCCAAAAGTTTTTAATGTAAACTTCACAATTTAGAAGTGAGTTCACTTGGTCCAAATTTTCGAAGTGATGTTCATTGTATACGCAGAATCTTGAGTTTTAATTTTTTTCAAGAAGTGATGTCAATGAAAATGAAGTATTTTCCGATGAAAACACAATTAGTAAGATTTTGTATTGAAATATATTTAAAACAAAACACTAAAAATAGAATAAATAATAATATAAGAGCGCTAAATGTTGGACACAAGATTCCTTGTTGAACAGGAAATGCGGTTTCATACATTTTGGAGCCAAATTTCACTTTTTTGCAACAAATTGCAAAGATTCTGACAAACACCAAACTGCAGCCTCATAAGTGAGTACGATGTTACTTGTGTGAAAGTAAATGCGGTTTCATGCATTTCAGACGAATTTAGAAACATGATTAAATGCGTATTAATTGGAGTCGACTCCACCAAGGAATATTGGTCGAGGTTCGGGTTCAATATGAATGGAACATATTTAAAGGCTAATACTATGGCATATAATGAGGGGGTACATAGTGATACATACATGCGAAGTTTGAAAAGAATTTATTTTTTTTGATAGCTATATCTGAGATTAAAATTTAATATTTAATGATTTTAACTTGCATTTGCTGTGCGTATGTGGGAAGATACATATACATCATGTTTCGAGTGTTATTTGGCTATGTTATGGTAGTTAGGTCAGTGATGATGTCGAATTTTTGAAAACGTGTGTAAACTGCATGAAATTGCGTCTGTGAATACCTATGTATATGTACATTATATTTCTGACTGTGTTGTAGTTTGAAAATGTCTGACTCAAAAGATATAGTTAAAAAACGCTTTCAAAAAATCTGCGATGATGTGTTAATTAAGAGCCTTATTTGAGTACATTATGAAGGTAGTAGAGTCTTTTATATAGGGGATAATACATGCTACTATGTGTGTTGTATATGATTATATGTGCAGCCGAGAAAGACTATAATGAGAAAATAAAATCTACCTATATATAATTGTCCGACAACAAGAAAAGTAAACGCATCTAAACAATGTGAAAGTGTGTCTGCGAAGAATTATAGTATGATAATCATTATATATATCATTAGTATAGTAGAATAGTAGTGTGTATTTTAAAAACATATGTGTTATGAGATATAATCAATTTCAAAATAGTGTGCTTTTTAAATTTTATACATATAGTTGAAAACCAACTATCCTATATATTATTGTAATATGTGTTATATGTGTCTATATTCGGTATTGAGGATGGCGTGCTATCATGATTTAATAAAAAGTGACGCGTTTGATGTTGTCAAAAAAGTACTTTCTAAGAGATGATTATTGCTTAATTTTCATATTTATTAATGAATAATATATATAAGGGTATGTGCTCTATATATAGCACACTGTGCTATCCTCTCTAAAAGATCCTATAAAAAAATCCCTCGGTCTGGATTCTGCCGTGTAAAATGTGCACAATTTGACGCTTAAAAAGATCCACTTGTGCGATTGAACTTTATTCACTGTGTATTTATTATAAGTATATTATGCTTAATACGTTTATAGTGTGTTTGAATATTTTTACACTAAATCAAAAATCTCATATAATATTTATAAGGGAAATCGGTATTTTCTGTATTTAGAGGTTATTGACACTATAGAGTCTATTCGTATGTGTTTTATTATGTTTAGAGAATGTTTAAAAAAGCTAAATAATTTCGACTAAAAATAAGCTTTTATTCAATTCAATGGATATAATATTATAGAAATTTTCCTATAGAATGTCATATCCTCGAGCTCGGTCCGGGAAAGCTGAGTTGGCCGAGTTATAAGACGTTTTAGCTAACTTTTTATACACTGAATACTTTATGCTCAAAATGATCACAGTAGGTCTTTGACTTATATGATTTTTTCCCACATTATCATTGGTCTTCATTATTGGAAAATCTAAATTGAATTAAATTATCACACATGAAAATCTGATTTTCTCATATGTATAGATAGTATAGGATATTTTATATTATAATTCATTCATCATTGTCTTATATCTCTATCACACATGGAGAAATTAAGCAGCAAAATATTTTCTAACACCTCACATTTGACATGTAATTTGATGCACTGAAAGCGAAAGATATAAGATTCGAAAATAAGCTATAAAATTGCAAATATAGGGTATACTATGTATGTAGATGCTATTTATCAAACAAAAATCGACTTGAGAGCACACATTAAAAATTGTATTTCGAAATATTAGACCAAAAATCACATTCTATGATGTATTTTGGCTACACTACCATTTTCAGTCAATAGAAAATGATTGTATAGCCAAAATATGTCATAGAATGTGGGTTTGGTTTAATCCAACACACGAAAAGGCTTTAAGCGTATATACACATTGGTATAATCATTTCAATGCTTTTTAAATGATGATTCCAATGTGTGTACGCTCAGAGCTCTTATTTTAAAAATAATTTAATGAATTATATGAAAAATGCTAATTTAAGTAGAATACTTAATGAACCTATTCTTTAGCCATATTTATGAGTTTCTATCGTTTTGGTTTTTCAATTTAATGCTTTTAAAAGTATTGCAGTTTCTAGGATAATCTGACACATCATAAAAGTGACTGCATGTAAAGTAAAAATGTCAGATTTTGTAAAAATGATAATTAATGTGCATTCTATATACTACACATTATGCATAATCATTAAATGCGTTAAATTTCCTCTAGATTTAAGCATTCATGCTTCTATCTCAAGAAGAGCGATATCAATAATACATTGAAGCCTGTGTATGATGGTATCTTGTTGATAACTGGCTTCACAACAAAGAATTGCGTTTTATATCTCGGAGGTGAGAAATTCAATTCCTGCATTGTCGCAAACGCTAAGGTAGTCACAGGAAAGAAGAAGAGTCCACGTGAGATTAGTTTTTCGTTTGAAAATGGAATTCCAGAAAAATCCGTTCAATCATTGAATTCGAGGAAGCGGACTTACAACGAAGAAAATGGAGAGTGGAAGCTTGATTTTTATGGGAGATTCGTCATAAAATCCATTAAAAATGCCATTTTGAGGCAAATGGTCTTAAAAGAGCGATGTTGATCAGAAAGACATGCAAAGAGGACCTTGAAATAGAGACTCTCTATGATTTAGATCTTCTTTATGTTATTGCACTTGGAATTATTTTTTTTGTTTATTAATTTGATTTTTTCCTCAATATATATCTAGTTTCATTCTTACATTTTCTTATGATACAAATTTCTGATCCACAATTTGTTTATGATACAAATTCTTGTTATTTATGATTTGTAGTGATGATTGTAGGGAATACATTCTTACACTATAACATCAGTCATATGGAATTTATTATGTGGTTAAAAATATCCATTTTGCAAAAGTCGGGAGTGCCATTTTTTATGAGGTTTCTCAAAATGTTTTCCCATCTGACTTTTGCAACGCAGTTTAGATATAATGTTTGACATGCAAAACTTTTCTTTGAATATATAACGAATATCAAAGTTTGGATGATGTATATCACGTTTTGAGAGAAATTATGATTCAATAAAATTAACCTTATTCACCGACTCTCTATAGAATTGACATCATTTTACGAATGAGTTCAAATCTTGTCGATTTGTTCAAGAAGAACGAAGTGCCAGAGACAACAATCACTCGCACACAGAACTTCATTTCAAAGCTGAAAGAAAAAGTCCAATTAAGCAAAGAATCAAGAGTTTTAGATCTCGGATGCGGACTTGGTTGCGCAGGAACGAATATCGTTAGTGAGGTGAAGCATGTTACGTTCTTAGATGTCACAGAGAGATCGAAGACTTCTGTTTTAACATTCATGAAAGAATTGAATATCACAAATTTCAACTATTTCGATAAACCATTTGAGCAGTACAATGGAGAGAAGTTCAATTTGATCTTCTCTTCCCTCGCTTTTCATCACATTGATGATTATTTAGGTGTCATCCACAAATTATCACAACATTTGGAACCAAATTCTATAGTTTTCGTCCTCGAAATTGTCGACGATGGTATCGATCGCCCGAATGTACCGCACAGAGGCTTCGTTCCTAATGATTTTTGCAATGAATTCTTGAAATCTGGTTTCAAGTATGCTAAATGGGAGCAATTCAGTAAGCTTGATATTCATGGGACACTTCATAATCTTTTCATGATGGTTGCGGAGAATTAATCTTTAAAATTATTTTTCATGTTATATATTCTTCTTGTTGGTAGATGTTCATTGTATTTCTGAATAGTTTATTTGTTTTTAGCCAATAAAATAATAATAAGATACTCCAAAGACAGAAAATCGCGTTTTTAATTTTTTTCCTTCTTGCAGAACTGGTTATTGTGGGGTGCTAGATCTACATTTGATTATCAAACTCTTTTGAGCATAAATTTCTAAATGATACGGAATCAAACACTCAGATTTAGTCATAATTTTGATCTTTAACCAATCTCATTTGAATTTTCATAAATAGACAACATCAATCTGTCATATATAATTACAATTATGACAATTCTTCAACTTGTTGCATTTAAATATCATTATAATATTCAATGATTGATCTCCATTATTTTTAGCTGTCCAAATGGAGCGTCTCAAAATATTTTTATCTACAATATCAAAAGGTTCCACATAATGAACTATTTCGAGTAAACATAACAGAAAATGACTTGATGGAAAAATTAAGTTATAAAAGCAGCTCTTGACCAATGTTTATCAATGCTTTATTCTGCTGCATTGCATTATGAATTATATAACATAAAGTCACTTGACATTCTTTTAATCTAAAGACTTTTATTGAGCGAAAATAATTTTGTTAAAAAGTGACAAAATCAATACCTCATAGAATTATGGGACTGGGACAAAATAGAAAAACGTGCTTTTCTGACATTTAACTTATTTTTGGCATGTAAAGTCAGTATGTCAAAATAAAGGAAAGTGACATGTTTGCGCGGGAAAAATGGAAAAGTGTCAATAGGTTGAAATGGATTGAACTCAATGTTGGAAGCCAAAGAAGACTTCATTATGAGTAGTTGTGGCCTCATAG
>JALKBU010000745.1:0-26161 GCA_023091735.1 Trichomonas tenax | reverse complement strand
ATTATTCGTTTATAATTCATATTTACCATGCAAGAAGGGATAATTTCGACCGAGTTTCTTGGTTTTCTTAGGTTTGGAGTGCAACAAAAACTTGCAATGAACAAAGAGAAATGGATGATGTGCTATCGTCAGAATGCTGATAACACAAATAACATCCTTCACTATAAGTCCACAACTACTCATAATGAAGTCTTCTTTGGCTTCCAACATTGAGTTCAATCCATTTCAACCTATTGATACTTTTCCATTTTTTCCCGCAAACATGTCACTTTCCTTTATTTTGACATCTTGACTTTACATGTCAAAAATAAGTTACATGTCAGAAAAGCACGTTGTTCTATTTTGTCCCAGTCCCGGAAAAATCAAAAAAAGGCTCAAAAATTTCCAACTAACCCTTAAACTCAAAATTGGAAAAACTTTAAACGACAAAGTTATAGGCATGCTCATTGCAAAACTATCTGCAAAGCAGCAATCATTAGCATTGCTTACATATGGCTATAAAGCGCCAAAAATTGAATAGTTTATTTGGCCGGAATGGACCTTAATTAATTGAAAATTTAATGGTGAATTGAATTTTTTTCTTTGAAATTATGCTTCTTTGTATCAATGCATCGATGAAATTCATTCCGAAATTGGCGGCATTAAAAATTTAAACGTACAACTTTCGAATTAAAAATGGCCGCAAATCTTGAAAAATTCGAAGGATCTCTTGAAGAGTTACATGCAAAGATCGCCAACGCTCCAGGCCTTATTGTCGTTAAGTTTGGATCCACAACATGCATACCGTGCAAACGATTGAATCAGATGTTGCCAGGCATCGCTAAGGACAACGAAACAGTACAATTTGTCGTGGTGGAAGTTGATGAGAAGCTTGAAATCGGAAAGAATTACGAGATTGCTTCTGTTCCAACAGTTATCTTCTTTAAGAAGAACGAAAAGCTTGATGAGATCATCGGATTGAAGATCCCAGACCTCAAGGCAAAGATTGCTCAATACAAATAAAGTAAAAATCGATATTACTATAATTTCAATAATATTTTTATTAAATCATCAAATATTTCATTTACGAATCAAAATTTCATTAGCTTTATATGCTATCATCGAATATTTGAACATTAAATTGAAATTATATATTTTTTGATTAATATTTAGTTCACTAATGAACTCATAAATTGGGAAAATACAGAGTTGTTGGGAGTTTAGATGACAATGCACTTAAAAGAAAGATTTTTGCAAATGTTATTTTATCTTTGCATAGTTTGTTGTTGATGGCCATATTTCCGGCACCAATGCATTGAAGGTATAGAGCACTATATATTCTATCATGATAACAGAATAATGTGGAAGAAAATCAGTTCATTTTAGGTTGTTTTTGATAACTTCCACACTTTTACATCTTGTGTAACGAACTTTTTCTATATTAAAACATCAATATTTTGACAGACAACTTATGCTGCAATGACCAATGGCTAATAGAGAACCTGACTCAATGCATAAATGCATTGGTTATAAAAAGTTGGTTAATTAACAATAAAAATTCTTTTTGAAAACATGATTGTTGATACTTTTATATGTATATCTTTATTATATGAGCAATGATTATTGTGATGTAGATGTGTTTAGGATGATAGCACAACATTTACATATTTGGAATATTGCATTATTTCTAAAAAGTGTGTTTTTTGTGTTTTGCCATGCATAACACCTCTTACATATGTTGTAGATGGGTGTTTTAATTGTTTCATGCCTATGTTAGTGATATTGAGTGTGTTTCAAGTTGATGTTGTGTCAACAAAAATGACACTCTAAGGAGTCAATAATGTATGATTTTCTTGCTAATAAAATGTATATATCTCAAAGATTACATAGTAAAATATATTCACAAGATAGTTTCACATCGCATAGTGTGTATCCGAGTTAAATCACACACTTCTATCGCAAAATCAACGTCTCAAATGTGTTCCATGTCTGGAAAGGGAAAAAACGCTAAAAAACAAGGGAAATGCTGTTCTATGCACTCCAAATCGATTCAGAAGTCAATAAAAATGTGTGATATTGACTCCAAAATCGATTTGACGTGCATAGAACAGTATTTCAAAATCGTCCCAGAATATCGAAATTAATTCCGGCCAATACTTTGTTATAATAATTCAGTGTAACTCTCTATCATACAGTTTAAGTCTCATTGTGCAACCGACGGCTGGCAAATAGACCAAAGAACTCGATGTAGTCGCCGTAGCGATCGCGTAAAAGTTCGAACACTTCGACATCCAATTGCTCAGAAGATATCAATAATTATGGCACTTTTCAGTTTCCCTTATATTCCACATGGAAATGCAGTGAAATATCAACTTATAAGAATTTATGTAGCGAAGTTTTTCAACCTATAATCATTACTTTTTATTAAAACAAAAACGAGAAAATAATGTTTTGATAAAACAGCTGAGAATATTGATTTTAAGGGGCGACTAATATGAAAAGTGACATCTGAGGATATTGATTTTTAAAAATCATTATGAATGCAGGGCATTTAAAAAAAATCCTTAACGGTAATAATATAGTGAAAATGATGTGGTAACTATTTACTAATATTATAATTTTGTCGAGTGAACATATTTGAAAATATAATGCATTTATTTACTTAAATTTAAGTTTACATCTCATCTTAGTTGCCCCTTAAAGGTCATTATGAATGCATATCATTTTAAAAAAGTCTTAATGGTAATATTGTTCAGTGTTAACTTTTCTGCTTACGTTCACCATTAACTATATTCTTGAATTTGATTAAAATATTCACAAATTTAATTAAAAATATAATATTATAATATTTTAAATACAAACAAAATTAAAATCTTATTCTTCATCTTGTGATTCTTTTGGTGGGGTTTGATCCTTTCGCGGTGTAAGATCCTTCCTAGGAGTCAAATCTTTCTTTGGAGGCGCTGCTGTGCTTGGCCTTGCTTGTTTCATGACTTTAACAGGCTTCTTTGCAACAGTTCTCGCGCTGCTTACAGATGCATTGTCCTTGGCTTGATTCTCATTAGATTCAGCGATAATTGCAACCAAATCTTGAAATCTTTTCTCGATGAGTTCCAACTTAGATTTAGGAGTGTCACACTTTTCGTTTGTTGTGTAGATTCTTCCCAATGATTCTTGAGTCGCTTTGACCATTTTTGTGATGTTATCTATCGATGCCATGATTGTGACGTAATCTGTCTGTTTTTCGCCAACTCTTTCCGCTCCTTTTATTGCGTTCATCTTAACGTATCTGTTTTTCTTCTGTAGTTTCTTTATTTCTTCTCGCAATGAATAAACAGTGTGAACTAAGCTGATTCTGTGGCCCTGGAGTCTCTTAAGCTCTTCCTTGGATTTATCCAGATCGTTGGCTTCTATCTTTCTCAGCTCTAACACTTTATCATCGCCATCATCGTAATCTTCTTCGTGTTTTTCAATAACTGGTTGATCTGATGCAGAACGTGAATAAACATCCTTCGCTTGAGACAAAAGGTTGAATCTGTTGAGAATTTGTTCAGTATTTAAGAATAATTTGCTTCTTGTGACGACATCTTCGAAAAAGATGGAATAAGGCTGTAATTTCGATATTTCAGCTTGTGTTTCGGTGATTTTCTTTTGTAATTCTTTCTCTTTTAGTGTCAATTCGTCTAATTCGTCTTCATATTGTTTCGTAAGGTTTTCTTGTTTCTTTCGATTCTTGTTATCATTTTCTATCTCAGATCGAAGGTGTTTGAATATTTCTTGTGTCTTTAATTCAATTTCATACGCTTCTTTTCGATGTTCTTGTATTAAAGCTTTGTCTTCCTCTAAATTAGATTCCCACTGATCCTGTTCTCTCCTTGCTTGCTGCAATTCAGCCTGAATCTGCTCCAGTTCCGTCTTCTTCGCAATTAATTGCGGAGATAAGCCCGGAAGATCGATTCTGCGCTCTTGCCTGTTGCCCATCATCTCGAGGTACTTCTTTTCGAACGTTGTTTGGACGTGTTCTTGTTGTGTGAGAAAAGTTTTCGACATTTATTTATTATTAAATTTTCAAACGTTTTTTTATATTTTTACAACAAGTGATTTAAATGACATCAATTGATGACTTGAAGATTAAGAAAATAGGAGATATTGAAGTTCCTGAGTGCTTCAAGCCATGCATTGAGATAATGCAATCGTTAACACGAGATAAACTTGAAGAAGATAACCAAATTCAATATATATTTTCAGAAATATCAAATAGAATTAAGAAAAAATCACTCCATATTGATACAGTTGTATTTCTAATCGATTCTGCATCATTAATACGCCCAAAAAAACATTTTAGCATATGCAGATCTCTTCACAATGTTAAATAAAGACAATCAAATTAACTTTATCTTTCTTGATAATCCACATCTTAGGATTGTTCTCAATAAATATGTTTATGAATTTAATGGTCTTTATTTTAAAGAGCTGGAAGTATATTTTCCAAATTCACAGCCTTTCTACTCAATAGCTATGGATAACTTTAAAGATTTCCAAGTCGAATCAATTAAGAAATCTTTTAACGCAAACCAAATGAATAATGGATTATCGATGATTGATATCGCATGCAAATATGAATCTGAAAATTGTTTTAAGCAACTCAAATTGCTCGGGAGTATAATAAATGAACAAACGTTCGTTAGAGCTGTTGAAGGGGGAAACAAAAATGTAATAATATCATTGTGCAATTATGGATATTCAATCTCTGACAATGATTTGGATGGAGCAGTTTCATATTTGCACAATGATATTTTCAATTGGCTTCTTGAAGAAAAAAGATCAATCAGAGAGTTAAATCCTACACAGTATTTTTATATTGGGAATTTCGAGTTCTTTGTATTCTTAATTGAGAACGGATATGACATTAAAACAATATATGAAACAACTCATGAAACTCTATTGTTCTTCAAATTTATATGAAATCAATCAGTCTTTTATGTATTTCATTATTAAATGTAGTCAATCAATATTGTGTATTTCTCATGACTCAATTTAATCACTCAGTTTTATGTGACCATCTTTATATCATAAATACTACGATGGAATTAATTTATCTGTTTTGTTTTCATTGTTATACTATACTATATTAATTAATCAATTCTGGTTTTCATTATGTTTTTCAATCCTTCGATCTCTTATATAATTTAACGATCTTATATTTTCTTCATTATAAAATGAAATCAATCAATGTTTTATGTTTTATTTTATGATATACTGTCACCAAATTTTAAATGATTTTCATTTTTTAATGAAATCAATCCATGTTATAAATTATTCATTTGATTATGAAACCAATCAATTTTATTTACTTTTCAATATTACAATATTCACATCTGACCAATGCGATTGTGATACAGTCTTTCGAGATTGTTAAATATCTTGTGGATAGCGGAGCTGATGTTAACTTAGAAGTCATTCGCAAGTCAAATATATACTTCATTGTTATATTTCATCAATTAATCTTAAATGTTTTTCACTCTGATATGGGATTTATCAATCTTAAATGTTTTAATTATGCAATCAAATTAGAATCGTGTTACTTTTTCGCAAATTGCAGCAAAATTACCCTTCAATTTTCTGATTCTCGAGCAACCTGCTGCAATTTAGGTGCATCAATCTTCACCAAATTTAGCAAACAAGTTCTCAATGATCTAAAAATCAACTTCGCTCAATCAAATAACCATGGATACAATTTATTTCTTAAAATTAGATTTAGAATTTCTTCATTCACGGTCAAAAGTACGCAGTAATCAATAAATCAAGATGCCAGAGGTATCTTTCTACATCTATCTCTGTTATATGGATGGAAGCAATTGTCTCACACCCTTTTAGTAATCCAGCACTACTCGAGTTTTGCTTGTTCAGCAAGCATGTAGTGCACAAAATAGTAAACAAGTGAAAAGTGAAATAAAATTTAGTAAACATTTCAAAACCTAACTAAAAATATTCAATTTTTGCTTGGCCGCGCAAAATGCATCAAATTTTCCCCACAAAATTGAATGGATTTGTAAAGTTGCTGCATTTTCTCGGTAAAAGTGAAAATTTTGAAAAACATCAATTTTTTGTTCTCACTATCCAGGCGCTCGCTGGATGTGCATACAACAGTGGTATAAAGTATAGTTGGTATGTATACATATAGATATACTTTAAAGTCTTTTGATTGAACTTTTAGAGCAGAAGAGTGAAGCTTAAAATTTGAGAACTTGGAACTGGAACCTTAAAATCAAAGTTTGAAAATTAAAACAAAAAAAAATAACGTACACTAAAAATTTTTAAAATGCAGCAAAAACAAACATCAACAGCATCTCTGTTTTCAATCAATGTTCAAGATGACTTAATTCAGGACCTTTTCAAACACCTGAAGGAAGAAATTGATTCTTTGAAGTACAGAGTGTCATATTTAACTGATGAGCTCAAAAATCGACCGACAAATGAAGAATTTAGGAAAATTCAGCAATCAGTCAAAGAATTACAAGACGTTAACAAACAATATGAAGAATATATGACGAATTCTGTCGAAAATGCAAAATTAGATTTCGAAAAAATGCTTGATAGCGGTAAAAAAGATGTAAAAGCGCAAATGGAAGATACAACGCTATCAATTAATCAAGTGATTCGCGCACAAAATACATTAATTGAGAAAAAAGTTTTCGAAATGACGAAACCAACGTTCGAATTCAACGAAATGAAGCGATCAGTAACATTGATCAACGAAGCAAATGATGTCATCGAAAGAAATCTCGATAAAATTTTTACTTGGATTTCTGGATTTATTAACGTCAAATTCCCTGATAATGGAAAATGCACTGTTAATCTTGAAAAACACTTCGAAAACCACATAACGCCAATCACTGCGCACGTTGATGAAATAGAAACAAAATTAAATGATGGAATTTCGAGAATCGGAAAATTAGAGACAATGTTTTATAGAATATCGGATTTAACGAAAGCACAACTTCCAACATATGAATCAGTAAAGAAAGTTCCTTTCTCGCAAAAGCCAAAACTTCCAAAACTCACGAAAGCAAGATCATTCATCGATTACTTCAACTACATGATGCAAGCCATTCCAACAGCGCAAATGATATTCAAAGTTTACTATGATGAAATATGTATACTGAAGAAGGCTGTGGGATCGGCAACTCTCGAAGAACTTGAAAGAAGAAGAGAACAAGAACAGAATGAAATGGCCAGTTTTGTCAAATATGAAGAACTCGAAGGTGTTAAAGCTCAATTATCTCAATTCCAGTTGCAAACTATAAACAAAGATGAACTCAGAGTTGTTCAAGATGATATAAGGAACATCAGAGATACAACAATCAACAAAGATGAATTCGAAGCAACAGTTGACAGAATGAATTTCAATATCAATAAAGTTGAACAGAAAGCATCCGACAGCATTCAGAGACTCGAATTATCACTTCACGAAACAAAACTTAGCACACCAACACCACCAGCATATACAGAAGTCAAACCTAAAGGATCTACGTCATTCAAGATACTTTTCGGTGATAATAATGGAGGAACAACTTCAAGAAGCGTCATATCTCGGAAGAGTGAAGATCCTCGTTCTTTGTTACCTGGAATACAAAAGAGACCTGTTACTGGTGTAATAACTTCGAGATCTTCAACTGGAATGCGGAATCCAATGTAATATTGTGTAATTTGTTATTTTGTTTTTTACTAAATTAATAATATCTCAAAATATAGATTTTTATTCTTAAAGATATAGAATCATACTTTCAACATAGCTCGAAACAAGAGAGAGCCAAATAAACATTCCTTTTTTTATAAAAAGCTTATATTTCTTTTTTAGGGCATTTAAATTTTTATACGCAAAGTCGGCGAAACTCGTGTTTTAACTCACTGGATTAACTTTTTGCTAAGTTATTGAACCCCAATGTACAAAATCCTGTTGTGTATGATATATTAAAGAATTAGCTAACAAAGTCTATATTTCATTAAAATATTAGATATATCTTGCATCAAAAACATTGATTTGCCATTATGTGCTTTACTCATTATAATATATTATATTCCCATTGTATAGCATTTTTATAACGTAAAATATATTGTTGTCGATGATAAATAGGTAAATCTAATCACAAAAATGCTTTTTTTTGAAAAAAAAAGTATTCCAAGTGTTCACACATAAGCTCTGTGTGTTATTCTCCCAAAAATAATGATGATTTTTTTCAAATTTTCTTGCTCCATTCTTCTCAATTTAATAAATTTGTCAAATTTAGCAGCGCAAAAAGAGTCATCATTATTTTTGGAGAATAACACACAGAGCTTATGTGTGAACACTTGGAATACTTTTTTCAAAAAAAGCTAAAAAAGCATTTTTGTGATTAGATTTACCTATTTATCATCGACAACAATATATTTTACGTTATAAAAATGCTATACAATTGGAATATAATATATTATAATGAGTAAAGCACATAATGGCAAATCAATGTTTTTGATGCAAGATATATCTAATATTTTAATGAAATATAGACTTTGTTAGCTAATTCTTTAATATATCATACACAACAGGATTTTGTACATTGGGGTTCAATAACTTAGCAAAAAGTTAATCCAGTGAGTTAAAAAACGAGTTTCGCCGACTTTGCGTATAAATTTTAGACAAGCCTTCTTTTTTATGTGATGATTGTATGTCAATTTTAAGTGACTTTATAAGACACTTCACTTTATAAGACACTTCACTTTAAACATACCAAAGACCTCTCCTATATCGCTCATATTTTAAATTAAAAAAAAAATAAAGTTTTATGAATATTCTGATTAAAGAAGTTTTCCATAAATTAACCTTAATTCATCATTTTCATGGGAGTTAAAGGATTCTTACCTCAACTAAGAATCAGATATCCGTTGATCAGCAAAACTTTCGCCGAAATTCCTTACCAGCAGTACAACTGCCTCTACATCGACGCTACTATGCTGTTGGTCATATCAATTTCCACAGCTCCTTCAAATCTCAACGAATTAGTCGAAGAACACGTTAAAACACTGTGTTTTATGCTCGATTCGTTGATACATTTGATTCAACCAACAGATTTAATTTTTATCTCATTCGAAGGACCTTCACCATATGCAAAAGAATACGCATGCAACAATAGATTTTACGAAAGAGCGGTTGGACATAGTTTGGAACACGATTCGATCACGATCTTATTCGACCAACCTCTAAGAGAATTCATTTCGAAAAAAATCAGTACTGATAGCGTTTGGAAGAAGCCAGATGTTCTTTTGGCATCATATGCAATGTCTGGAGAAGCAGAATCAAAAATATTTAATTACATTCGTCAAAAAATGAATGAAACTGACTACAATCCAAATTTGAGGCACTGCATATTCACGCCTGACAGTGATTTGATTCTTATGTCTCTTCGTTCTCATATCCCATATATGGATGTGATTTATGCGAATCATGGATTTGATCAGAGAAGAAGCCCGAAGACTCCAACTATTCCTTTAACACCAGAATCATTAACTGCGATTAGCATTCCTTTACTTCGTGAGTACATTTCTTTAGATTTAGGAGCGAAAGATGAAAGGATTTATGATGATTTTGCGACGATCATGAACATTCTTGGATCAGATTATTGTCCTCCATTCGATGACATTATCAATCTCGATATTGAGTCCCTCGTTAGCAGCTATAAAGCAGAGCCATCGTGTCAGTTCATCACAGAGTATGAACAAATCAACTTTGATAAATTAAGAATATTCTTACAGAAAGTTTTGCAATTTATTGCATCAAAGAAATCATTAAGTTATGATCAATACGTTGAGCAACAAAAGGAACAATTCTTTTCGACACGCAAACTATCTCAAGAAGAAACAGAACAAGTTAGTCATTCAGTTTTGGATGCCATTTTATTCCTATATCTTTCGTATTCATCGGGAGAACCTTCTTGGTCGTGGATTTATAAATACCACTTTGCTCCTCCTCTTTGTCTTGTCATGGAGTACATTGATACATACAGACCAAGCTTTATTCAAGATGAACCAGTTAAAAGATTATATACATTAATGATATCACTTAGAGAAATGAAAACCCTTCTTCCAGATTTCTTGATCGAGTTCAGAGATTCAAATGAATATTTTAAGTCCATACGTAAACCTCTATCCGAAGTAGAATTCGATGAAACGAATGGCCGATTCCTTTTCACTGTGCCAGATTTCAACATCGTCAAGAAAGAACTTGAACCATTTATCCCAAGAATTCAAAATTCACCAGAATGGAAAATGTTGCTCGAATCAGGTACAATATTGAATTTGAAGACGAATGAGGAAATAACAATCACCAACAAAAAGCCGTTTAGACCAATAATGCAAATCGATGATCGCTTAAAAGATATTCCGACCTTTGAGCCATATCAGATCACACTGATAAAGGAACAAATCAAAACTGGACCATTTTTGCATCAATATTTCGATGTTGATGTCATTTCAGAAATTTCGAAGGAAGATCCTCAAGATTATATTGGCAAACGTGTTATCGGTCAATGGCCATACCAAACAATGTGCAAAGTTCTTGCTGTTTTTGATGAAGCACCAAAAGATGTAAATTTAAGCATCATTGGACATGAAGGAGATAAATACGTCGAATTACAGCCTATTGATGCACGAACAAATCTTCCATGTCGAAAGCCTTTCATTTCATTGTGGCGTTTATGTTCTCACTGCGTTCAACAAAGTATGAGTGCCACATCAACATTTTCAGCAGAAGTAATAACAACGCATCCACATTATAAATGGGAACATACTGATTCTTTATTAAACTTGGTTAAGAATGTTCATGTTGACGCACCACCGAGATTCATTTTGAATTCTGCCCTTAGATTTGCGCGCTTCAATCGCGAGAATATTTCTTTGAAATTTTATGATGCTGACAAAATTGTTCCTTTTTATATGAAGAAGACAGGCAATCAGTATTTTGTTGATAGACAAAATGTTGCTCCATTTATCAAAGAGTACATTGATTTGATCCCTCATATTCTCCTTGGTCATTCAAAGGATTCGCAGATTGCTTTATATGAATCAGAACTTGCGGCTTTAGGTGAATCATTACTTACAATAGAAAAGAAGATTTTATATGATACACCTCCACATGCAAGTGATTTAACAAAATCAATGACGAAATCAGAACTAAATTGGTTTGAATCTATTCGATATATTAAAAAAGAGATGAAAACTAAGATATTCAGAGGCTATGAGAACAACATACACCCACAACTTGGAGATACAGTCGTAATCACTGATAACAGGACTGTTCTGCCTGTTGGATCGACTGGATATGTTGTTGCTTACGACCCCGTTATCGAATGGGTTTGGCTTTATGTTAGAAACAGAAACGATCTTACAACATTCAATCATACATTGAAATCTTATACCGGAATAATTGTTTCAAAAACATCAGTAATGGTTATGAACAATTAATTTTTTTTCTGTTATTTATTATTGTTCCTAATCTATCTCTAGCCCTACTCTGATTACAATATCATAATAGATATAATGCATCATTATTTTCACACTTCTCATTATTCTGTGTGGAATAATTATCTTTGATGTTGGACATTATAGATTGATAAATTGTCAGCATAAAAACTTGAAGGGTATTTAACCCTTTGTATACTTCCATAAATCACCGCATAATAAATCTATTTAAACAAACAATTCATAATGAAAATTGAAAAGGTCATAAAAAAACAAAAGTGATTTTAACGTAATATTGATATAAGAATATTGATATGCATACGAATGCAATACAGAAATTAATGAGATATTACCCAGAATCCATGAATATCAATGGATTTTGGAGCCACAAAACAAAAAGAATTTAGTTATCTTTGATGTTGAATATGATGTGTTGATCTTAAGAATCGATAATTGATCTCTTCTGTGCTTCTCCAGATGCAATTTTGACGTCCTGGTCTCTTAAGAGTGTCGCGGCATGAAAGACGATTTGCCGGAGAACTTGCGCATGTTAAACAATCGTCGGAGCATTTGCTGCAGATTGTGTTATTAGTATCAGGAAAGTAATTAATGCCGCAATTATCCACGCAAGTGCTATTAAGCACCAATCCTTGTTTGCACTTTGTGCAAATCGTATTATTGTCGCAAATTTCACACATTGAATTGCATGTTTTGCATTGATTGTTTTCAGAATAAAAACCGTTTTGACAGTTATCAATACATTCACTATTATGTAGTGACCTATTAAAGCTGCTGTTGCACTTTGTGCAAAATGTTGAGTTATCACACGTTTCGCATAAAAAATGACATCTTTGGCAAATTCTGTTTTCATCAGGATAGAAACCGGATGGATATTTATCTTGGCACTGTCCTAAATATTGAACCTTGTTGTCTTTACATGTTGTACATGTGTTTGAACTATCACATGCTTCGCACTCTGAAGAACATAATTGACATATTCCGTTTCCATCTGGACATTTAGTAAAGCATTCACCATTGTGCTGAACCTGATGATCTTTACATGTGATACAAGCATTTGGTCCATTACATGTCAAGCATTCAATAGAACAGTGCCGACATACTGTATTAGATTCCAAATAATATCCATCGCCACAGCTAGAAACACAATCACTTCCCTTAACATACTTTCCTTCTTTGTGTTTGTTTTTTCAATTTATGCTTTGGAGTGATTATTTGACACTTTCAAACGAATTTCCATATAAAGATCAACAATCCTAATATTAAAAACCTATTTACAAAGTATTGTATTAAATTTTTACATGTGATGATTGAAGATTAATTTTTTTCATTGTTGTATCGAGTTTACATTTTGACATTTTGTTTATCTTGTTCTACTTTGATTGATATCTCTTCCTCCGCGAAATTACTGAATTTCCTTAAATTGAGTGTCAAATAATTTGATTTCAGAGACTTTACAGCTTAAATCTACTATGGGAACATTTTTTGTAATCAAATATCAAAAGGAAATACCAATATTCCTCATATTTTAAATCCTTCAATTTTATATATGTTTCTAAATCAATTCTACTATAATGCATAGTTAAAAATTGATGAATAATTTATATTTAGATTGCCAGAGCAATATTATGCCATTTAAAATTGATGAAATTTAGATCAAAAAAAATTATTGGCTCAAAACTGATTAAATCATAGCAGATATTAGAAAATAGAGAAATTCAGAATTTTAGAAAATAAAATGTTATCAAAAAGTGACAATTCTAATTCATGAAAATAAATATTTGTTTTATAGTCTCTGTGTTAACATTAGTCGTCATTCTTCCGATAGGTTTCACCATCGATCACCAAAAATACGTTTGCGAGTGCGAAGAATCTCCCACGCTTTACCTTTACGAAGATATAAAGCCCGACACTTTCTCAAAATTCGTTAAATCCGCAAAATCATCGATAAAAATCATCACTAATGTCATATATCCGTTTGGACGTGTTGGATCTTCATGGATAACGCCGCTTCAAGAAGCACACAAAAATGGAATTAATATCGAAATATTGATCGCCAAACAGGACGGAATTAAGAAGGACTGTGGATTTGCCAATGTTGAATACTTCCCTGAAGCGATTGGAAATCCTTTTGTCTCTTTTGCGATTGTTGATGACTCACGCTTATTCTTTACATCGAGATTGTTCAGTAATTATAACAACATATCTGATTTTATCATCGATTTTCACAATTGTAGGTCAATTGCACGCGATGCTCTTGGAATTTATAATTTATTTAAAGCAATCATTGCTAATCCAAAACTCAACTTATATCCGCATTACTACATTCCAGGCTTTTCATATCCGTCTGAGCATCGCTCTAATGACAATTCTAAATTTGTTCTCGCAATTGGACCCTCAAGATTCGTTTCTCCAAGCAGAATTTTTACATATGACCTCGTTACGCAGTTCTTCGAGACTGCAGAATCAAATATTAGCGTTTTTACAAACCAAATTTTCCCAACAATTACAACAACATCAATTCCTGAATTAACAATGTCAAACCTCATCGAAACAATAGCAAGTTTAAGAAAGCTGAATATCAGGATTCTTATCACTGATAGAGAATTCGATTCTTCAATTCGCAGTATGAGCAAAGTTCCAAATATCGAAATAGGCAAAAATAGCAATTTCACAGCCAATGCTCCATCATACTTTATCACAAACAGCACAGTAATCTTCCTTCCTATGCCTTTCGATATCGCAAACAGCTTGGATGTGATTTCTCTTTCATTGTCTGTGAGGAATACAAACATTGCAAAGAGACTTACTGAACACTTTAATGTTCTTTGGAATTTCAATTCTACAATCAAAATCTAAATTTGTTAAAATTGTTACTATAGTAATTTTATTAATATATATACACAAACATATGTTTATTTATTTTTAGAATGCACGCTGGAATTCTGCAAATGTCATTCCAGATCCTTTGATATCATCAACTAAGATTGATCCGAAGACTTTTTCTTCCATTGAGCCTTGTGGCATCGCTGTGATTGGCAAATAGCAGCCAGAGAGTGTTCTGCACTCGTCGATAAGCGCGAGTAATGCTTGGTTGAGAGTTGTTCCAGTGTTAGGAATATCACTTGGAATGTTGGCGAGATCAGTAATGCCGAAAACATCGCTGAGGAATTGCGGTGATGCGTTGTATGACACCCAGATATAAATCCTGTCAATGGTGTGAGCAATGAAGCAGTGTCCGTATGAGAAGCTGGATCCTGTAAGTGGAAGGATCTTTGTAGATCCATCTTCACCAAATGCGAACAATCTTGGATACAAAAGTAACAAAAGAGAAACAACATCAATGGATCTGATTCTTATAACTAAAGCGAGTCTTCCATCAACACCATCTTGGTGCTGGGGTTTAACGAGATCATGGCATAAAAGGGAGTGGATCATATATGGAATCGATGCTATGTTCCATTTTGCAACAATCATGTTCTTGTAAGTATCCATAAGTTCTTTGACGCAGTCATTAACACCTCTTGAAAGAAGAGTACCTGAAGCTCTTCTGATTAAGAATGACATAAAGGCGGCCTCATCGATTGTCTGTCTGATTGCATTGACATCTGGTGAAGTCTTGACAGTGAATGAGAAAACTCTGATATGCTGGACAAGCTGTATGTCAGTGAATGTCAATTGGACTTGAATGAATAATTGGTCTGCATTGAGTTTCCTTTCATCATCATACTCGAGTTCGAGAACAAGAGAATCATCTGGTTGAAGAGCACCGAATGAAGTGCCTGGAGTGATGCCTTGCTTGGAAATGCAGTTTCCGTGAGCACGCCTTAACCTGACACCTTCTGGAATCTTGATTGAAATCGAAGCATCCCAAAGCATTTCTTTTGTAAGTATTCTAAAGAGATCAGTGTGCAATTGCATTCTTGCTGCATCATCGAACATGTGGTAGTGATGGCAGCTGCCACTGCTGAGACCAGAAGCAACACCATCAGTTGCGAGATCGCTGTATTGTGGACCGCTGTTGAACACGTGAAGAGATATTCCATTCTTGCTGATGCTGAAGGCGATTTTGCGCCAGAAATCAGATATCTCACCAGGAGGAAGCTTGAGGAGCTGCGTCTCATCTGCTCCGCCTGTGTGGCGCTCTGTAAGATAGAATGGTTTCACTGTTGGAACTCCTGCGTAAACAGCAAAGAGAAGACCGCCTGTTTTGAGCATAATCTTGTAGGCAAGCTGAAGGCCATTACCGAGGCAGTGTCCTCTTACTGGTTGATCGTAGCTAAGTCTGCTTAATAATATATCTAAGATTTGATCGATGTCTGAGCGGCATTCTGATATCGTTGGAGCTTGAGATGGTGCATAATCGGCATCTGTTAAGTCAGGGAAGATGACTTCTTCGTGTTTTGTTAAATCAAAGTATGTTAATGAATTTGATATTGTTATGATATGAATTCTATAGTTTTGTGGAATTGCATCGAGAGAAGCTTTCAAGCTGTAAATGAATTGTGTTGTAATTCCGTGAAGAACTGCGAGTTCGGACATATCAAGAACAAATGTTGCAACCGGACAAGCATTCCTTGATAATACATCCGGCGTAACTAGCACATCATAGACTTGAGAAGAAAACTCAGGAGCTTGGAAAATCGGAGAAATAACAGGATTTAATGTCTTGCAAGCCGGACAAATCCATTTCTGATTGTCCGGTGACATTTTAACTTGTGGGCAAAGCATGCAGCCGCATTTCATACATTTTGTATATGATTGTGATCTGTAATCGAAGATAGGTTGATTCGAAACGTCTGCCGGACGAATCGCAACACCTATCGGGGCCTTCAATTGCTCGTAAACTTGAAAAGAACTTGGGAAAAGAGTTGATGAGAATCGAAAATACGATGTACTTGGTTCATGAGGGGTCAAAATATCGCTATTTTGCCATGGAATGACGAATTCACGCCTTTGCATTGGTTGAATATGTGCTGTTGGTGCGGCAGTCGGAGTTAAATTTAATGTCGGAGAAGCTTGTGCGTAATAATGTCTCTTGTTGAAATTGATCACAACTGTTGCTCCATCTGGTATCGAATAAGCAGAAATTGTGGCATTTGGATCAAGCTGTGTTTGGCCATAATAAAAAGCTGCCTGTGTAGCGATGCCACCCAACAATTCACGCGATTTTGCAATCAGACTTCCGACGGTCTCGTTAGGATCACACTGAACGGTCACTGTTAAATTGCGTGTCTTGTCATTGACATAGATATTCATTTTAATGAAAAGTGACACAAACCTTACTTCAATAAAACCATCATTATGATTCAATCGGACTTGATCATCATTATTGACAATCGAAATGAAGTCTCTCTAAATCGCTCAATATTTAGTTGATCATGGAGCTGATGTCAACATGAAAATAAATGAGTCATTCACATTTTATCATCATTATGATACGACATCAATCATTAGCATTTCATCATCATATGATGTAAATTTCCATTACCAATTGCAATTGAAATGAAATCTTTTGAAATCGTTCAACTTTTAAAATCCAATTGTGCTATCGAATAAACATTATGCAGCTTTGTTGTTTTTTTCTTTGTTCTGCTGCTCAGAAGACAATAGAAGCCCATATCATGATAGAGCTCTATTCATCTGGTGTATGAAAATATCTATTAATTAACATTTATTGGCGGGGTTGGATATGAAATTTACGACTTTTTATGGGATATATTTGGAGGAGACATTTCACCTGAATCTCTTTCAATGTTAAAGCTTTTAGTTGAGCTTAGTAAATTTGTATTATATGGGCATCATTATAATATAACATTGATCCAATTTATCGATTGCAGTGGAAGTTGAATCTATCGAAATTGTACAGCTTCTGGTTGAGCATGGAGCTGGTGCAAATATGGGGTTTGAGCATCGTCATAATAGGGAATCAATAAATCTCATTATATCAATCATATTCATGTTAGCATCATTATTATATCGATTGCAGTAATGGAATGTTCCTTTAAAATTTATGGGTGTTCGAATTATTGATATAATGTGGGGTAGCATTACTCTTTATCAAAATTTGAAGAATAATCAAATATTTAATGACGTACCTTAATAATGTTCATTAAAACAAACTACCAGAAGCTCATATTATGATTGATCATAGCAATTGACATAACAAATTACTCCGTGGTATTTGGGGATTTGAAATTAGTGGGAAAAATATATTGGCAATAAATATTCAAATACGATTCTATCTCAGCTTGAATTCACGACATCATAGGAAAGATATTTAACCTTAAATATTCAATAAAAGGGGATAGTTTAGTTGCAAACCCTCTTTAAATAAAAAAGAGATATTTTGGTTGCAGACCCTAAAAATTTTTAAAATTATTTTCTTGAATGACTGAAGATGTTTCTCAGAGTGTCGTCGCTTCTATGGCTGGAGACATTGTAGAACACGAATCAAGGCCTCCGCCGAAGAAGAAAATGGCCCCTCAGGCGTTTCCTGAGCCACAGAAAATGACAATGAAACCAATTCCGAAGACTAGACCTGCGAAACCGAAAGTTGACGTAGAAAAAGAGATAGAGAGAGAGGAGTCTATGCTGCCTCCAGACGAAGTTTTGACAGAAAAAGCACTTCGATATGATCTCGATGGAAAAAATATCACAGGAATGACAGCATCACCAGAAACATACAATAAAGGACTTCATAATCATGGTGATAGTCCCGAAATTCCAGGTTACGCTATATACGAATTGGCCTTATTATGTCGCTCTGCAAACATCGCTCAGAGGGCTGTGGCATTCAAAACTATCGATAACATTCTCAAAGACATGAATTCAAATGTTATTAATGATATGAAGATGGTTCAAATTCATAAAATCTGTATCAACGCGTTTAACCCTCCTACATCAGCTACAATCAAACAATATGCTGGGTCCGTCATCATGAAACTAGTTACGCACTTCAAAGACCCTTTGTCGCTATGTCCATATCCAGCGATTCCAATGCACTCTCTTTTCACGACAGACTTCGCTCCTTATATACAGGACATGTGTGTCATGGGCGAGGTTGATAACAGACTCTACGATGCTGCTGCAATCGCAATGGTTGGTGCAGAAAAGATCGATATGAAGTTCCTACAAACAGCAAAACTTTCATTGCCTATATTGCATTTCATTCGCTCTGCATATATCAATTGGGGAGTTGTTTGCGGTGAGAACTTCGTTGAAGCTGGTCTTAAACAAACGAATGACCTTGAAATGCAGAAAGAAGCCGCAGTCATTATGCGTTTTCATGTGAAGATTCCTCCAATTGAAGAGATTAAGAAATTGCCTCCTATCGTTGCAATAATATTATTGTCTCGTGTTGAAGATCCACACGGCTGCGAATGGCTGATCGATGATGCTATGAAGCTATGCCCAGATAACTTTGCACTCGAGTTTTTAACAAACTGTGCAATTCATCATCTCATCAATAATGAACAAATCGAAGAGATTCTCAAAGTTTCTCCATTCTCACAGCCATATGTCGCATTGTCAGAAATTGTCAATAAGAAACCAACAATTCCAGCATTACCAAAGAGCGAAGAAGAATGTTGGGAGAGAAGAGGCGAAGTTACTGGTTTAGTTGAATATGTTTTGTTGCACAATGATTTTACAATATTGTCAACATTATTCAAGTGCCTCTTTTCATTCACTAATCCATCAGCTGATATCCTGATGGAGCATTTACTTGGTGTCAAAGCGCCTCAAGGCAGGCCTCTTGATCCTGAACAAGTATTCAAAGTTCTCGAAGATTGCCCACCCGAAAAACTTCCAAGAATTTTCGAAATTAGCAAATACTTCCCACTTCACTATTCAGGCAGGTTCTTCTTGAGAGATGACTGCATTGAACAAGCACCTTTATTCGAGAAGTTCCTCGATACTATTCCTGATCCTATGCCTGAAGTTTCAATATTCGAGTGCGACACAGAGAAATTCCTTGAGAAATTAATGGATGGAATCGAAGTTCCGGCATTCCAGAAGTACGCTTTAATGTGTGTCACACAGTCTGCTGATATAGAAGTTCGCCATGTGATATGGGATAAGCTTCAAGGTGTTGCATCACTCTTCACGATTGATTTTGAAAGAAAAGATCACTACGAGCCATATGAAGATGATCTTGATACTGTTCACGATATCATAGACTGTCTATGCTCTAATGAATGCAAGATGACGGGAATTCTCAAAGTTGGATTCAAGATCGTTCATAATTTGCTTAAACATTATAAAGG
Organism: Trichomonas tenax; assembly: GCA_023091735.1. Taxonomy (NCBI): domain Eukaryota; phylum Parabasalia; order Trichomonadida; family Trichomonadidae; genus Trichomonas; species Trichomonas tenax. The sequence continues at coordinate 6,404 of JALKBU010000745.1, read as the reverse complement.
TGATGTTAGAGGTCAATTAATTATAGAACATGTTCTTGAGATGCCAACAGAATGGAGAGAACTGATGCTGGCAGAGCTTGACTAACTTTATATTGTCTGTTCAATAGATATAATATGTTATAAAGATTTTATATTATATTTTTATCAATTGTAACATCCACCATCACATTATTTGGATCAATAGTAGCCTTTTTATCTCATTAATAGAGCTTTAGTTTAAAATATGAACAAATAAAAAATATTTTCATAATTGGCATGATAGAGCTAAGAATGCTGATGCATAGTTTCATCTTATGAATGTATGAAAGTTATAGACATAAAATGTTAATATTTAATGAAAAAATATTGAAATAATTCAATTGTTAGTTAATAAGCTATCAAAATACTAGAATATGTTTTGCATGAATAATCGTTACTTAGATAAGTCGTTATCACGAATTTAATAAAATCAGGAAAATATTATTTCCACTTTGAGCAAATTTTATTAAATAAATATTGAAAATATATAAAGTCATATAATTTTTCATCATCAAATCACATGCGACGATTAAAATAATCACAGTGTAAAACGCCTTCTTTTCATATGTCCTTTAAAATGCAAAACTGTCTTTTAACCAAATCGCATTTGATTTCAATTTTTTTTAAGTGATCCTAGAGATGCAAATCTGGAATATATTTTGGAATTTTCCTTATTTCCATTTTTGCAAAAATCTTCCAGACAAAATAACCTTATTTTATCGTTTTTTTGTCAAATAAATTATTTACTGGACAAAATTCATGAGTTTTCATATTTTTAAATCAGCAGCTCGTTATAGATTTAAGAACACTATGTTTTCGTGCAATCTCACCATCTTCATTATGATTGTTACATTTTCCCTGGAAATTTCCAGCCAAAAATTGAATGAAAAGTGAGGTTTTGGAAGCAGGAAATTTTATCCGGAAGATGCCAACATTTTCTTCATCATCTACTTATGGATTTTCACCAATGAAAATTTCATTAAATTGTTTCTGTGTTAAATTAAGAATATCTTGTTCTGTGTATTCCATTATTTATTAGAGAAAAAAATATATAAATTTTTCATAACATATTTTTTATTTTAACAAATTTCTAGGAAACCATTAATAAATCCCTACCATAAGAATTTTTATTCTTAATTAAATAATATATTTTAATAACAAATTATAAGAATTTATTAGGATTTTGATATAAATTATAGGAAAATCGTTTATTTTATATATATTAGGAAAATTATGAATATTTACAGATTGCTGATTTATCATAGGTGGACAAAATTTTGGACTCCCATGGTAAATCACAATCTGTATACTACTAAAATCATGATTTTATATGTCAATATATCTATATAAAAATGTCAACATTGAAATCTATTGAAATTTCGGAGTTTAATGCGACAAATCCACATAAGTTCATATGTAGTATCCAATTCTGATGTTTAAAATCGTTTTTAGGGTCATTGGAGTTTAATGGAATAAAAAAACTTATTGGAATAAAGGTGACTTTATGCGAATAAAGTGAATTTGGAATCAGACCCTATTTTTGAATAACCGCCAATTTGGAATAATGACGGTTATTTCATATTCCAAAAATACGTCGAAAAGTGACAATAATGGAATACCCGAATTATTTGAAATCAAAAATGAATTTGGAATCAAAAGTGGAATAATGGAATTAGGAATCGACCTCAAGGTCTCTGTTATATAGCAACTTATTATGAAGTTGTTAGCTGACATTGAGCTTGTTTACATGTCAGTCAGTTATTCTTCCACTTTGATTACACGTTTTTGTTGAATAGAGAATACATTGATGCGTGCTGTGATATATGCAAGACGACAGCAAATGAATTTCATCGATTGAAAATGTAGTTTTGCTTTAAAATGAAAAGATATCAGAATAAATCACTTCTAACTTTTCGATTTTTAAATCACTGTTATTGCATGTGCCGTATATTTGAAGTGCCCATAGATTTTGAAGATCCGGGAGATTCCAAATATTTAGCATGCGATTAAATACCTGAAATAGAATAAGAAAAATTGCTTCGCCTCAAAGCTCAGTTGGCAAAACACTCCAAGCTTTAATGAAGAGGTTTGCTGGTTTGACTCGCGGTAGTTCTTCCTTTTTCCTTTTTACCATAAATTCTGGATGATAATGCTATCTGAATTTGAATTGGAATTGAGGATAAAGTGATTATGTTTCCAACTGCTTGTCGGTTATTTCAAAGTATTCTTGATTCCATTATTATCCATTATTCTTAATTCCAATATCAAAGTTGATTCCAAATTTTAAGAGCATTATGCGCATATCCAAATATTCGGCGATTCCAAATAATTCGGGTATTCCATTATTGTCACTTTTCGACGTATTTTTGGAATATGAAATAACCGTCATTATTCCAAATTGGCGGTTATTCAAAAATAGGGTCTGATTCCAAATTCACTTTATTCGCATAAAGTCACCTTTATTCCAATAATGTTTTTTATTCCATTAATCCCCATTTTGTTTCAAAATAATGAAAATCAATGAAATACGTATTCCAACAAAATTAAGGAATATATTTTTGAAAAGCATTCAAATAGAGCCTTTATTCAGAAATTGATAAGATTGAATCAAGGCCTCCAAAAATTAATTTTCTTAATTAATTCAGTTTATCGATATATTCTGTGCATTATGGATCAAAACACGTTTCCCTTGGTATCAAAAGCATTTGTAAAGTTCACAATTGTATTTTTGAGACCACTCTATTTTTCCTGCAAATATTGTTGTATAAAATATTTTGGTCACAGCTAAAACCGAAATTTTTAGAACTTTTTATCTCAATTTGAAAAAAATTCATAAATAAAAACTTTCGGATTCTTTTTAAAACACATATCTGAGTATATAATTCGTTCGTTTTCAAACTCAACCGCAAAAGGGCTCAAATATTTGAATTTAACCGCTACTAATTTCAAAACAAAAACGTTATTTTTCTATCATTTTTTTCGTAATATTTTTTTAATGAGCATTTGGTTAAATTTTGATTTGCATTCTCAGTCTCAGTCTCCATATCTTGGCATTTTCACCATGAAGCCAACAGAGATTGCCACCAGAATTCCAAGGCCTTGTCCACCATTCGTTCAAAAGCCTCTTTATTCGGAGCGTTCTTCTGACTCTTCTGATTCACTTGTAGATGAGATTCCGATCTTAACCGTCGGTTTCAACTCTCTTGCAAAATTACCACTTGTTTGTTAAAAAATATTATGTATTTTTGTGCGTTAACTTGATAAATAAAAATATATCGATATTATGAAATCAGCTACTTCCTATTCTACTGTAGACCTTTCCAATTTTTTATTATGATATTTCAATATAACACATTTTTTTACACTATAGAGCTTATGCCACCCATGGACTCCTCCAGACATAGTCATTTTGTTGCTTATTTGATTTCAACTTAAGGTTATTTCTTAACGTCATTTCTCTCAATTCAAAATCTTCTAAAATGATGGTTATATTTTTAATAAGTGCATGATAAAATACTTAAATCCAAAATGCTAAAGCCTAATTTTTAATTTTGTAAATTAGAATAATTTTTCACCTCATTAATCAAGCCTGTAATTGTGATATTAGATTGAGATAATGTAAAAATGGAGTTTGATGTATGGGAGTGGACTAAAATCGAATAAATTTAATTCGAAAATTTACAGATATAACAATTATTTTTGATTGTATTACCATTGCATTAAATTAAATAGAATTAACACATTGGTAATGAACAAAAGGCTTAATTATGTATATTAACATTTATCTCAAATTTTACCCTTTGGGCAAAATTTATCCTTCAACGGTTTTGTCCCGCGACATTCATAACTTTTTATCTGCTTTATATTTTTTCGATTTGAAAGTACTTTCATGTGCTTATTGATAGTTGTCTATCCAGTGGTATAAGTGGCACTGTCTATATATCTATTAAATCATTGATTGCATTTCAAATCGTCCAAAGATATACGATTTCCAGCATAAATTTATACTCTTATATGCAGTATATGATATTTTATATGTGTTATTGATTCAAATGCCTCTTATACGCTTAAAATTAAAAATGCAACTAATTCATTAATTGATTTGAGGGCGATTATACACATGAAAGTTATTGAATTTGATGGTGTGTGTGAATGTGTAGCTGTAATAATGTAAAATTTTAGAATCTTTGGTTTTAATATTTATGAGATTTTTCAAGTGGAAAGTAAAAGCATAGATCAAAATTTTGCTTTCGTTAGATATGCAATTGCTAGCCTTGAATTATAGTTTAGATCGTGGTGATAAAAATATTATATCAAGGTAATATTTCATTAAAAAGATGTCAAAATTAATATTTTTATAATACCTTTTAAAAATGAATAAAATTATAGACTTTGATCTTTATTCCAGTATATAACAACAACCTGATTTGTGGGTCACTTTTTACACGTTATTTAAATTTTTGCCCCATGGGGGAACCAAAAAAAAAAAATCGTGGCCGGAGGCAAAGCCTCAAACTACATAACAAACACGAATAAATGAACTAAAAATTCGGAACTTATTAAAAAAGCAAAAATAGAATTGTTTTATTACAAACAATAAAACTACGAAATCCCCATTTTTGCGGCCAATGACTCTCAAATTCCCCAAAATCCCCATTTCCGGTATTGAAATCAAGCATTACTTTTCACCAAAATTGAGTCCCCCCCAATTAAAAAATGAGTGGCGGGTATTCAATTTTGTGTCACCTTTTGTCTAAATTGAGAGAAAAATGGGGATATCGAGAAAGGTATTTAGTTTTCTTTGAAATTGAAACCATGAATTCGCGGTGTATTTTCCCATCTAATATATTATTGTCCACTGTAATAAGTTTTCCCATTTTCCAAAAAAACAAAAAACACATTTTAATGTAAAATATAATTTTTCCCCATTTGGGGACGCACGTGGGGAAGACCCTCATATGGGAAATTGGGAAAAGCTCGATGGTTGGTATATAATTCAGCAGAAATACAAAAAGAAATATTAAATTTTTTTAGTTGTCATCATATTGATAACCTCAGGCTGTAATAATCTATCATATTCTTATTATATGCGAAGGCTTTAAATATGCTAAGTTCAAAAACCCATAACAGGAAATGGCGTGATAAAAGTGACATTAGATCTGATTTCTTTCGAAATAGTTGAACTATCGTGTTTCATAACAGCAATATCGATGACATATGTTCTGATTGGTGTAGCACTACCACTTTGAAGAACGATTCATCGGAATTTTCAACAATTTCCTGAGTAATCTTATCAACAAAGCTCTCTTAGAAAACAACTTGATTTGGCTTTCCACACACACACATTGTGCACTCTGGCCAACTAAAGTTGGCCGCCGTGCACTGTTTCGCCTGTGTTTTTGTGTTTTTGGGGCTTCAATTTTAAGAAATTTGTGTTTTTGAAGGCTTGTTTGAGCAATTGTGGCTAAAAATAAAATTTAAAAATTGAAAATGGCAAAAATAGAATTTAAAAATTTGAATTTTGAATTTTAAAATTTTTGATTTGTTTTTGTGTTTTGCATTATTTCGAACGTTTGAATTTTGAAAGTTGTGTTTGATATATTTCGAACGTTGAGTTGTTTTGATTTGTTTTGAAGTTGTGTCTTGACAAAGTGGCAGAAATAGTGTTGAGAGCTGTGCTTAGAGCTGTGTTGAGCCGTGTTGAGAGCTGTGTCTTGACAAAGTGGCAGAAATAGTGTTGAGAGCTGTGCTTAGAGCCGTGCTTAGAGGTTCAAACGAGTGTTGAGAGCTGTGTTGAACTGTGTTTAGAGGTTCAAACTGATGGCCGTGGACACGTTTTTAGACGTTGCTTTCAACCGATAAATAAGTTATGTTTTTATATGTTGTCTCGAGTGTCTAGGGTGTCCACGGTCATAAAAATGTTTTAAAAAGTGTGACAACATGACATTTTGACAACAGTGCTTGAGCCTTGTTTAGAGGTTCGAACGAGTGTTGAGAGCTGTGTTTTGATTGTGTTGAACCTGTGTTGAACGTTTGTCTGTTTATATGTTGAGAGCTGTGTTTAGAGGTTCAAACGTTTGTCTGTTTATATGTTGAGAGCTGTGTTGAACGTTTGTCTGTTTATGTGTTGAGCCTGTGCTTGAGAGTTGTGTTGAGCCTGTGCTTGAGAGCTGTGTTGAGCCTGTGTTGAACGTTTGTCTGTTTATGTGTTGAGCCTGTGCTTGAGAGGTTCAAACGAGTGTCTGTTTATGTGTTGTCAAAATGTCATGTTGTCAACTGTTTTATAATCTTTTTTATGACCGTGGACACCCCAGGACAGTTAAAAGTATATATTAAAAACGTACAAAAATATCGGCTGAAGTGAATTTTGACCCTGGACAGCACCC
>JALKBU010000744.1:0-26174 GCA_023091735.1 Trichomonas tenax | reverse complement strand
ATGGAAAACTTGTTTGCTAAGTTCGCTGAAGATTGGTGCACTTTAACTTTGCAAGGTTCCTCCTGATAGCGAGCATCGGAAAATTGAAGGGTAATTTTAATGCAATTTGCATAAAAGTGACATGATTTGCACTACTCGAGTTTTGCTTGTTCAGCAGGCATGTAGTGCACGAAATGGTAAACAAGTGAAATAAAATTTAGTAAACATTTCAAAATAGTCAATTTTTTCATGGCCGTGCAAAATGCAGCAAATTTTCCTCACAAAATTGAAGGGATTTGTAAAGTTGCTGTTTTTTGCGTAACTGCTACAAAAATCAATTTTTGATCCATTAATTGAATAATTCACCATATGTTTGATATGAAAATGCAAAAATCAAGATTCTTTTAAACCGTCCGACCAAGCTGCACTTTCCTCTGAAAATCCAAAAACTAAAATGTTGTCTATAGATTCCTTATAGTATATTGTTTTTACATATTCAAAAATTTTTGTATCTTTCATTCAAATTTTTCGCTTTCGTACCTCTATATTAACCTTTATTTTCAGTATAAAAGTAATTTTTTCAATGAGAATTTCAGCTTTTTTCAAAATTTTCTCAATGTTGAAAATCCGATTTCCATGAAGCTATATGTGTTGTAGCGAAGTTATTTTCGCAAAAAAGTCATACATAATGTTGTACGGTGCGCGAGGCAGTGTCTTCTCTGTTTTATCCGGAACTGATAGCACAGCTGAGCATCGCATCTTCGATTACCAGCAAGTACTCCCCCAGATCGAGCTTTATCATTACACAGACATCAATCCAGAATATTGGGCCGAAAAATTCCAAACAAGCAAGAATTTTGGTGAGATAAAGACCTACATCATCGAGAACTATGACGATTCGTGGATAAAAATGCCTTTTTTACAGACACCTGAAGAATGGCAGATATTCTGCAAAGGTTTGCCATCAATTCTTGATCACGAGGAAATAGCACCAATATTGACGAAGCAGTTTGTGCAGCTACCTCAAGATCTAACAAATCTACAAAAAAACGAATTACAAGCATTTACTGTCATTCTAGAAATCTTAATTGAGCTCTGCCGTATATCTGATGTTCCTCCGAGACTCCTGAAGTATATTTCAAACCATTTACTCCCAAAATATTTTTATGTTCCATTATCAGCACGAAAAGAGTTCATTTCACTCATCACACCCGTTAAGATATATAGAAACCTTCTTTTTTCCAAGCCAGAGGATGCTTGGGCAATGATTACAAAGCGTCAGCACTTAACTGTTCTTGAAAACAAGAATTTTAACGCCCTTTACGATGATGATGTGACAAGCATTGGACAGTGCTTCGGGAAACTAAGAATTGTTACGAAATCGAAATCGGAGATAAATATGAAGGTTGATGATGAAGAAATACAGAACATGTGGCTCAATTCTCTCACTCTTGATCATACGTGGCTCGATAGTCTTGCGTGTAATCTTCCGAAAAGTTATCCACCAAATTTTTTAGATGCTTTCAACAAATCACTATTTGCTGATGATATGCTAGTTATACAGTCTCTATTTTCGTGCCAACTCCCATCTTTAGACAATTGGGATTCGGTAATTGATGCTTTGTTGACAGTGGGCATTGCTTATGATAGACTTGATGTCCTCATATCGTTCATATCATTCGACGAAATCTCTCAGACATCCGATCCAAACCTTATCTTACGCTCGAATTCTATTTGCACTCATTTCTTGAAAGTTTACTATAAACGATTTGGCAAAGAGTATATCAACGATGTAATCATTCCTCTATTCAAAGATATATCTGAAATTCCAATTGATGATCTCACATTCGAAGGAAACGAAATTGAAATCATAAGAAAGTATATCAATGAGTTTTGCGATAGAATCCTTAACTCATTGGATAAAATTCCCCGCGCAATAAGGCACCTTGCCACGCACCTTTTTTACGCAACACAGTGCACACAAGGAACATGGGAAGCTACATTCAATTCAATCACGAATCTCATGATCCTGAGGTATATAATGGCTGCATTTAGCTCACCAGTTGATATGCCAATAAGCATTGTTAAGCAGGAGAAATATAAGAAAGTAATTTTGCCATTCAGCTCTATTATGCTTAACATTCTATCTGGATTGGGATTATCATCTAAGTATGAATATCTCAAGCCATTAGAGCGCGATATTCTCCAGCTCAAGCCAAAATTATTAGATTTCTTCTCTAATTTACCGCTGAGAAGGAATGAACCAGGTAAATATACAATCCCAAGCAAGGAGGAGATAAGCAACTCAACAAAATTGATTTTAGATGCAATTATCGATAATAGAAAGCAATTCTTACAGAAATATAGAAATTACGCTAAATCTGATACAAGGTATCATCCATTCTCATACAGAATCCTCCATATGCTTTATTCTTGTTTGGTTCATACAGAATTATAATATTATTAGTTTATATTTTTGTTATTTGTTATAAAATACTTACCTTTCCTATTTGCCCTATTCTCACAAACTTAAATGAAAATATATTTTATAATTTTTAACCAACAAATATTGCTGTTCCCACAACACCAGCAAAGCCTATATGCAATGGTATCACTGACTAAACAGATGATTCGATTTTATATATTCAGGAAAAATTTTTAATTTATTATAATAGCCTGGCATTGAAAATTTATATTATCCTTTAATATTCATATATGTTGATGATGTTTAGATTGGTATATGTTAATTATTGAAAATATAAATAGAACAGAAACGTGTCGTAATCGATAATCATTGATTAATTTATAATGCATAACATAAGGAAAAGCTGCATTTAAAAGGATTCATGATAATACAATATGAGAAAATATCTCAACATCTGCCCCAATAAGATAACAATTTAATTAGAAAAATAGGCTTTTCTGAGTGTGTAGGATACAAATATAGAAGAAACGAAAATACAAATTCAAAAAGTAAATAAAAAATCATAGATGAAGAAAGGAGGCCGTTGGTACCAGAAATTCGATTTTTCGAAGTGCATCACTGTTGAAGACAAAGTGGAGGTCGTTAATAAGACTCTTTCAGTTCCTTTCTGCCGCCTTGAAGATTTCATAACGTTTATTCAAGAATTAGTTCCAAAAATACCAAACTCGACTTTCAAGAAATTGCTGAGTGACCAGTATTTCGATTTCGAGGACTTTGATATTGCTGTTTGCGATGACATTGCAAATAATAATCTCGATACTTTGTTTGAGCATCCAACTCTCGAATTACAGGAATTGCTCAACGCGCTGCCAGACATTATCCCGCAGGACAAGGTTTATTCTCTTTTAAAGAGGGTCCAAGATCAATATCCACTTCAACCGCAGACATTACTCGCAAGTCTCGATGACGACGTGAGAGCGGCCTTCGCCGCTATCGCAACGCTCATTCGCTCGAACAACAGAAACGGAAGCTTCTTGTTGTGGCTCGCACACAACCTTTTCCGCTCGGATTGGCACAACTGCACAGGCAACGATGATAAGGAAATCTCTAAATGCGGCGTTTTCAAGAAATATTCTACAGGTTTTCAATCAGATGCTCTTTATTGGGCAATTCTCTCTCCTTTGAAGGAATTCCAGCTCATTAACGCTGACGGAAACGTCGAAATGACATTCAGAGCTTCGTCTGTTGATAAATCCCACTCAGGAAACTCACTTCGTGTTTGGAGAGACACACAAAACATTGGTATTCGTCTCGTTAAGGTTCACGAGGAGCTCATTACACACTGGACGATGGATGACGCACCACTTGGTGTCTTATTGCCATACACAACAGGAGCGCCGCCACCAGCGGTCGTTAGAGATGCCTTCAAGCATCTCATTCTTGCAGAAGATACAATCGTAGTTCGCGCTATGCTCCACCACGAAGTTTTCTCTGTCGATACACTCGGTATTCAGATGATCGAGTCACTCTACAAAATTTTCTCATCTAAGGGCTTAGTCCATAGATTGATCTCCACAATCATTAGCTCTGAGTTCTCACACCCAGGAGACCTCACAGAAACAATGGTTCTCAGAGGTAACTCACACTTGACTTGCCTCTTCAAGTTCTTCGCAATGAAATTCGCAAAAGATTACTACGACAACGTTATCAGACCAGTTACAGAGGAGATCGTCTCTCAGGGTGATATCGGTATCATCAAGCCAGAGGACGAGAAGGAGTGGGACGCTGCCCAGAACAGAGTTAGAGTATTACTTAACTCCGTTCTCAATAGATTGCTTGCATCTGGACCATTCATTCCAGCGCAGTTCCACCACGTCGCAAGCCTCCTTAAGAACATCACTGCGATAGTTCTTCGCTCGAAGCACGCTGTTTACAATGCTCTTTCATCATTCATGTTCTTGAGATTCTTTACACCAGCGTTAGTTACACCAGGAAATATTATTAAGGATGCTAAGCCAGATCCAAACGCTAAGAAGACAACAATTCCATTCTCACAGCTTATCCAGCAGCCATTCAACTTCCAGCAGTTCTCAACACCTAAATACGATCACCTCAAGCAGCTCAACGAAGAAATCATGAACAGATATGCCGAAATCTACAACTTCGCTATGGAAGTTGCTGAATATGATAAGCCAGCTGAATACGAACAGTGCAGTGATAAAGAGGCTGACGATGCAGCACTTTGGCTTCTCCAGAGTATTGCAAACTCACAAAACTCAAGAAAGGAGTTCATCAAGAGGGTTAAAGAGTTCCGTGAAACAGAAGATGAGAAGACATCTGTTTCTTTCATGCTTGCAATCATCCTCTCACAATGCTTTAAGTAAAATATATATTCTAAGTTCGGAATTTCCGCATTAACTTTTATTATATTGAATAAAGTCTTTAAACTCATTTAATGCAACCACAAGTATATGTATTTACATGGAATTTTTAATATTTTCGATTAATTTTATAGAAAATTATAATTGATTACATTTTTAAGAATAAGAATTATTATGAGACATATGAAGAGATGCTAAATTTATAAATGAAATGGTAAATTCTGAAATGTTTTAAAATGATCATGTGATGTGGAAAATGAATTTAGAGAAACAATATGTGATTTTTTCATTTAGAAAAAATGTTGTTTTGGAATTTTATCGCAAATTTAGCGAGAAATATGATAGCTATAAGCTAGATATGATGTTTTTAAAACGAAAAACTTTTTTCATTGTTTTACAACTTTTTTTTATAATTTTTTGATGTCTGAAGGAAAAACTTCAACAGAACAAGAACTTCGGCCTCCAAAGTGCTGCGGCAAATGCCCAAGAGGGCAGTGCCAGCACCTCAAATGGATGGTTGACCATAAAGCTTATTGCGTAAATTCGAATAAAAATGACCAAGAAAAAACGGAAGGGATGTACGAGATCAACGCCAGGGAGTACCAAATGTTCCTGGTCTGGAAGAGCCGATTAACGCAAAGAATGGAGAAATTATTAAAACAAAATGAACAACCAACTTATTCCCAACCCGGATGTTGCTGCAGTGGATGCTGCTCTAGCAATAATTCCGGTTGTTGCGGTGGAAAAGAATCAGCAGAAGCCCAACAAAATGAAAAAGGCGATAAATCAGGTTTGATTCCTCCGCCTCCATCGTCAACTTTCTGTCCCTGCAGCATGATAAGTCCACCAACTGAAAAGCCACAACCAAAAGAACAGAATAATTACCAATATCCACCACCGCCTCCTCCATATATGTATCCATATCCTCCAATGAGCTATCCTCAGTATCCTCAGTATTATCCTTATCCACCGATGAATTACTCACCTTATTACTACGGGATGCCTCCTCCACCAGGAATGATGCCACCATGGGGTTATCCTCCACACTTCTGAGTAGAATAGTATAATTTGATGTTAATAATTTTCAATGAAGCAAAATAGTAATAATTCTTAAACTTGTATTTATATTCACAATCTGATATACAAAGCGGCAGAAAATATATCCATAGAATAAAAATAAAGGATGCAAAATTCAAATTAATATCTTCAAAAGCCTCCCAAATTATCGACAAAAGCATTTTGTAGGCCCTAAAAGAACGAATTTACTGTTAATTTATCCTTTTCAAATGCTTTTTTTATTTTAATTTTATCAATCTATCATCTTGCTTGTATATTCAGTAATCTGATGTACAAAAAAACAACAAAAATATTTATAGAACAAGAACAAAAAAATAAAAATAATATAAAATATAAAATTATGGTCTGTATGGCATTCTCACATCTGAATCAGTAAGTTCATCAGGCATTATAGGAATAGCGAATCTCTTCTTGCGCTCCTTTGCATATTCATCTTCAGAGGAAGATTCATTTTGATTTTTCTTTTTATGTTTTTTGCCTGAAAATCCTTGCGAATCAAGTTCATCATAGTTATGTCTTGGCTTCTCTCTGTTAACAAACTCGCTCTGTCTGATACCGCTGACATCTTCTACAATCCTCTTTGATATTGAGATTTCTTCAATATCAATACTCTTTATGACGCTCGGAGCTGCAGAATTCTTGCGTGGAGAGCCGTGCTTGCGATACTTCCTACGAAGTGGTTGCGTTTCTCCTGGTGATACAACCGCCTCGATTTCGATTTGTCTGTCATTTTTGGACATAACAGAGCCTCTTTCTTGAAGGAAATCAGGATTTGGCTGTGAGTTTTTATGTCTTTCACTCCTTGAATGCCTTTCCTCTACAATTTCAGGTGTTTGATTTTGATGTCTGTGGCTTTCAGAATTCTTTGTGTGGTGTTTCTTAACAGGCTGCTTCTCTTCGACAGGAATAATGACTTGTGCTTCTGTAGCTTTTCTCCTCTTCGTTCTGTGAGAGATTTGTGAATTGATTGTTGGTGGCTGATGTTTACGATTCGGCGATAAAGGTTGCGTCGGCTGTAAAGCAGGATTATTTATAATCATTTCATCCCCTTCACGAACTTTGATGCGCCTACCTGTTCCCTTTACTGAGTTTTCTGACTGATTTGTTTGGCTTGAGTTTAGTATTGTCTTTCTCTTTCTGTGATGGATCTTGATGAATTGTGCTGGTTCATTGGATTTCTGCATTCTGAGTTTTGCGCTGCATTCCTTCTTCTCGGAGACGCTTTCTTGTTCCGAAACACTGACAGATTCAGCCTGGTTATCAACTATTTTAACTGGCTCTGCAAGTCCGCCAATGGAAGCAGATTCATCCATCAGGTCCATAGTGTTGATTTCAGCACCAACAACATCCATCGTATTGAGATCGAGAGACATAGTGTTATAGTCATTATCACTTGATGATTCATTGAACTCCTTCTTAGGAAGGGCTTTCTGTGAAGATTGTTTTTGCAAGGGTTGCGATTGTTGCGGTGGAGGCATAACTTGGCGGCTCTTCATCAAAGTGCGACGCTTTGGAGGAGATGATGTTGGAGAAGGAGGATTGACTGGCTCTGCTTTGTTGAGATTAGAAACATTAACATTGATAAAGCGTTGTCTCTGTTCGATTTCGGCCTTCTCTTGGATCTCAATCTTTTGCAGAGGCTCAGTTGCACTTCTTCTGATTTCATCTGCTTCTTCGACAGTGAAGAATGATGGGAAAATATGCTCCTTTGCAGGAAGAATATATCCGAATGCATCGTAATATGGTGAATCGAGAGGAAGAGTGAAGTTTGCAGGCTTTTTCTCGGGAACTCTTACATTCATTCTTCTCACAACGAATGTCTTTGCAACAAGGAGTCTTTCAAGATCGTCAACAGGCGGAATAAGACTGCTGCATGTACTCATTGTTTCTATGAGTGTTTCATCACTTGTTTCACCGTTATTATCGAAGTATATTCTTTCAATTTTAGACTTTTGGAGCTGACGAAGATATGAAATTCCGATATCTCCAATAGAGTTATTGCTGATATCGAGTTCTTTGATGTTTGAAACAACCAAAGACCTGATTAATCCAGCAACACCGCGTCCGATCTTTTTTCCTTCTTGGCCACTTATCGATAATCTTTTGATGCTAGATTGTTGAATGAATTGCAAGAAATATGTATCCGGTTCGTCATCAAAGACACCATTAACAGAAAGTGAGTGAAATACCTTCATTCTTTGCAAGAAATCGATTAATTCCACGCGCATTGGATTTCCATTCCACTCGAGACCTGTTAAATGCATATTTTCAACTCTTTCGATGTTGTCGAAGAAAATATCCCAATCCGGGGGTGAAAGTCTCGCGTCACTTGCATGAATATATATTGGATAGACGGGGCCTCTATTGCTCACCATTGTGAATATACTTAACAAGGATTTGTGTGGCCATTTGACGCCATTTGCTATAATCCTTGTGAGTGGCTTCATAAACTGAATTGTTGAAAAATTGCAATCTTCACAGTCATTTCCTGATATGTCCAATGTGCGAAGTAAATATAACGAGTAATAAGAGATTTTGGAGAGTAAAACGTTAACCAAAAGATTTGTTTTAGCAAGTGAAAGATGTGTTAAGAATCTAATTGTAGGAAGAAGCTTATCTAAATCGATATTTGTTGTGCCTGAAAGATCGAGAGAAATCAAATTCGTTTTGATTATTGGTGTGAAAAATCCTGAATAAAGATATGGTAAAGATCCTTCACTGAATGAATTGCTGAGTAACAGAGACGTCAATTTATGCGTTTCAGCAAAATTACACAAAGCTGCCAAATTATCGCTTGATAAATTTGCATTTATAAAGCCAAAACCATTAAATCTATAAGTATTTGTATCACAAAGATCATTGAGTAAAGGTGTAACGCTTGAAGTTGTCGGGCAATCTATTTTTATGCATTTTAATTTCGTTAAACAATTTTTATTTTCGAGAAGCATCTTGTAAATATCGTATTTGAAGTCTTGAAAGATAACTGTCTTAATATCTGGACATAGTGGTAAAATATGAAGAAAATGTAATAAAACGTTTTCTGGAAATGCAGTTATTGTGATTGTATCTTCATGTCTTTCGAGTGCCTTGATGAAATGCTGTTCAAATTGATTCGGAAATTCGATATTATTCACTCGTAATCTCTCTTTGAATGAAATTAATGCCGCATTTCTGTAGTTATTTGTCATTGGATATTGATAAATATCGAAATTAAGTGACTTCAGTTCATTTTCGTTGAAAAGTTTCTGCAAAACGTGAAGAAATGATGAAAAGAATTCATTTGAATCATTTTTAGTCTCAATTTTGATTTTATTTTTTCCTATTTTGAGATTGAGAGCTGGCTCAGTGAAGTTAAACGACTGAATTTGGATGAGAGAAATCGATTCTTTCAGTGTTGCATTCTTTTTATTGTAAATATCTATTGATCGATCAGTAATAACTGCGATACTGCTCGACATAAACACAGAGCTCACATTTTCCTTGACAATGGCGGAGTAAACTGGATTTCTTCCATTCGATTTAGCATCAACTGATGCTATTTCTTTCTCCGCTTCCATCTGTCAATTTTTACATTTATAAGCTCCTCGAAACTGTTATATTTTTGGTCTTTGGCTTCATAAACAGAACACCATATGTATGCCACGTTAATTCACATTAGTTTTGTCCAAAAAACTGCAATATTGAAATATGATTTTATTGATTTCTTTTGAGATTCATACACCAATCAATATAATTCATAGCCAATCTATACACACCCAATTTTTGATTTTGAATATTTTATATTTTTTTAAAATAACAAATTAAAGTTATTTTAACAATGTATATTTACTATAATACTTTAGTTAAAGTTAATTTCCATCCATTCAAGATATTTCATGTTTCAATATTAATTCAGAATTAATTTCCGAATAATATTGAGCTGATTGTTTGTCGTATGATATAATTTTATGATTTAAGCCAATATATATGTATTATTGTTCTTTAAATCAATTTACAAAAGTTCAAATCTTGGAGATAATGAAAGCTGAAATATTTCAAATTGTCCATGATGATGGATCTACAACTGATATAAGCATATGAAATTTCAGTCAGATTGTTAACTATATTCGATAATTTTTCATCAATCGATTGAAAATCGATTACAAGTTATGAATCAATGGATATATAATTTATAGGAGGAGTACATTGATGTGGAGTGATTTATTAAGTTTAAATTCATTATTTCCGAAAGTTGCAAAATCTTATTCGAATGTCACTTTTCAAAATGGAACAAAAATTCAATCTTCAATTCCGTGATTTAAATGAACAACTCCGTGTATGGAACAGTTCAATTTTGCGGATGAATCAAAATATAGAAATAGCAGGTGATTTTAATCGCGCTTTACACACATTTTCACCGATAAAAGAAAATCGCAACGAAGAAGCATTAGACAATACATTGAAATTGTTAGATAGATTCCCATATCACGATTTTAAAGCAATTCCAAAGAAACCACTAATTATCAGATTTTATTATGAAAAACAACAGGAATATCCATTTTTCAATAAGTACATAGTATCACTAATATCAACAGGATTGACCCCTTCAGCAGTTACTTGTGTTAAATTCGATGAAACACAGCAAAATATCGGATTTGGCGGAAATTCATTCTTTTTCGCATTAAATCTTGAATCTAGAACTATCATATGTTCTTGGTATTGCACATCTACATCAGCCCCGAATTTCATTCGTGATTTCGAATGGAAAGTTGATTCTGCTGCTGCAATTTTTGATGATAATTTCATACGAGTAATAAGCGGCAAAACCAATTCAACAACAATGGAATTTCCATCAGCAATTGATTCACCAACAATAATTCGTTATAATAAAAACATATCTGCAATATTCTTGGCAAATTCCAATGGAGAAGGCGCAGTAATGAGCTTAGTACAATCCCCAATCGAAACGAAGTCTTTCAAATTTAATTTCGTACCAATTGATGCAAAATTCAATGAGAATGATATATTGATATATACAGAATCCTTACAGTACAAGTTTGATCTAGAATCAGAATCACTTACAAAAGTAGTTAATCCACCCCATAAGAATCAAATTAGTTTAGCATATGAAGATGATAAAATCTTCTTAGAATATAACAGTGTGCGTGAACAAATTCCTATTTCCGGTGTGATGGGAATTTGTACTGCTGCTCAAGATTTGGATGAGCCAATTGTAGTCCTTGGAACTAAAGAAGGCTGCATTTATATGTGGAAAGTCAATATATCGGAAGAAGACAATCTTATTCCGGTCCAGCAAAATGATTCAAATTCTGATTAATTTTATTTGCTTTATACTATATATGTTTTGTTTATTTTTCATAAATTTTTAACTGTTTGCTACCAATTGCAGTCCATATTTATTTTATTTTCGTGCGTGTAAAATGTCTCATCCACAAAATCCAACTTTAACAAAAAGGAGCTGTGATAATTGGGAGTATCCTTTCTCAGACAACGGTATTAATGACAATGGGGAACAAAAGTCAATTTTCTTCTCTCCTCCAATTGTTTTTAATAATGAAGATGAATTAACGACAAGTGAAGTATCAAAAAAGCGCAAGCAGTTGAAGGCAAAGCCATTATCACAATTACAACGGGAGTATAAAGAATTCGTCGAACTTTATCAATCTGAACTCGAAAAATATAACGAAAGAGAGTCTGAAAGAGCTAAAATACAGAAAGAAATCGAGGATTTACAAGCTGAAATTAAAGTTCTAACAGAAGAAAACCATAGTGTTGAAGAACAATACAATCGCATGAAAAATCAAGTCCAATAGAATTACAAATTATTACACCTCCTTTGCTTATATCAAAATTGATTTGTTGTTTGATTTAATTAAAAATATAGATCTAATCGAAAAATTTATCCTTTATATAACTCGACAATGCAGTGATATCATTGATAAGCAACCACATAGTACCTCTTAGAAATATAGAAAGATTATATTCACTAAATAGATAATAACAAAGATTGAAAGCATTATCTTAAAGCATTATATAGTGATATTGGTTGAAAATAATAGATCGAATATATGTCTTATTCTAAATTCTATGTGTTAGTGTTAATACCATGTTCCAACATTGAGATTTAAATAATAATATCTGCTGAGAGGCGAACTCAGGAATATTACAATACATATTACGCACATATATGTGCCTTTGCATATGCTATCATACCGTGACGATTGTATTTCCTTATTTTAATATTTTTAGTTTTTTGAGATTCGGGATGAAATATTTAGAATCCCTTCAAATTCTCAGAGATCATAGACAAACAGATTTTCCATCTGTCTGTATAACCCTACGGCCAGATGTTAATTATTGGCCCAGAGAAGTCGAAATTAACAAGCTTAAAATTTGTCACTTTTCAATATTTTTATTTAAAAAAGGTGACAATTTAAATGGCAGAAAACTCTCTTTATAAACAGAAGGTAAATCTTGGCACAAAAGATTTTATCCTTAGCTCAAAGGGTATATTCGACCCCGGAGTTCCTCTTGAGCAAAATCCTGCAATTCTTTTCGCTATGAGTCTCGAAGAAGCAATGGATCAAGCACCAAACGAAACACCACAAATTGAAAAAATACTCGACAAATCAACAGAGCAAGTAAGAGGATTTATTAAAACCGCTTCACAGCTTTTCGGAAAAATTAGTCTGACTTTAGAATCGATTTAATTCGTATTTTTATTATTTTAAATCTATCATTATATAAACAAACAAATTTTATTTATCATTATCGCCTAATATACTATATCGAACGTTGAAACTTTGACTACTTTCTCTCATTTCATCATAAGTGATTGACCTACTTCCATCATCGTCGTCGCTATAGTCATCATTTATAGGAACTTGACTGAATCTCATAACAGAGTCTTGCAAATCGATATGATTAGATTCATTCGTGTCATCACTGATAAATGATATACTCTTTAAATCATTGACTATATCTAAAATAGATTGAGGACCTTCTGAGTCGGATCTATAAATTAGATGAGTATTTGTTGATTGCGAGCTTTGTGACTTCTTCTTTGTTTCTTTTTGTGACATATCGCCAAGAGTTAACTGCCTTGTTAAGCTTGTGTCTTTTTGCGACTTTTTCGTTGAAGGCTTCGAATTCTTCTTGGAAACCTGCGATGAAATGGAATCTTGATTGATTTGGGGTAACTGACCAGCTAATATCTCTTTAATTGTTTTGCCAGCTTGTGTTTCTGATTGTGTATTTGAGTGATCTGTTTCTATTAAACCTGTATATGATGAAAGAAGTTTCTGTGACGGATTTGGTGATTTCTGAGATAAGTTTGAAGACTTTAGAGATGACGTAGCTGATTTTTGAGAAAGTTTTGTCGATTTTTGTGATAAGTTAACTTTTTGTGTTGCTAATGATTTCTGTGACAAATTCGTGGATTTATGGGATAACACTGTTGTCTTCTGTGATAAATCTATTGTTTTAAGAGATAATGTGGCAGATTTTTGAGACAAATTCGAAGAATTCAGTGATGAGCTTACTGATTTTTGAGATAAATCTGAAGTCTTTTGTGAAGGAGTAATATTGGTCAATTCCAATTTCATGGGTGTGTTTTTTGGCTTCTCTTTCTTGGACTTTTCGTCTTTTTCAAACTTTGATTTCTTTGGTTTTTCTTTATATTCTTGTGTTTTTGATTTATTTGTTTTTGATTGAGAAAGATCAATGGATTTTTGTGATACTTGCGATGTGTCTTCGCTTTGAAGTGGAGGATTTGCTTGCGATAATTGTATTTCGCGCTCAAATAGTTCAGTGATTGTGGCCAATCCTTTGTGGTCGTTTTTTGCGAATTTTGAATCTTTACCTTTGCTTCTTGAACTTTCTGCTGATGATTTTCTTGTATTTTCTATTTTTGGCTTTCTTTTCGGAGATTTTGGTTGCAAAGGTTCTTTACCTTGAGAGGTCCCATAATCATAATGTGATTGTTTGTATTTCTCGAAATCGATATAAACATTACTATTTGCAATGTAAATGATATATTCTGACGAGACTTCATTGCTTCTTGTACATTTGCTCGTTGTTTCCTTAACGATTAAGTCGGCTTTACTGCTTGATGTGATTGTGCCACCAATTAATCTAACCATTTCTGTTACATTTTGTTTTGAATTCTTATTAAGATGGTCCACTGAGACCTTTTTATTATACAAGAAGAGATTTATGAATTTATTATTATCTTTGCTAATTGCTTCGATGTCAATTTTATTTTTAACGAGTTCTTCAATGACACCTGTAGTAACTGTAAGTTTTGTGATATCTTTTGCGGTGAATATTTCAGTTTTAGGCTTAATATAACAAAACACGTTGTCATCATCGATTTCAACGAGTTTAAATCTAGGCACTTCCTTCAGGACTTCGAGGAGACGCTTTTTGTCCTTCATGGAAACGCTCTTAGTTAAAAAGAAAGATTTCATCAAAACTCAAAATCAATAATAAAAATTTTGTAAAATATATAACTTTTGAACTGAGTGCTATATTATGAGTCAAGAAAAATTTAAAAATGGAGTTTAATATTTATTGAATGGTTTACATTTTAATCAATTTTCTTTTGGTATTTGGGATATTAAAGATTTATCATGATCAAATTTATCAAAATTAAGATTTTTTGAGATTCATCTCAATAATTTATTCATAAACACCTAAATTTTATTTGGTTTTTAGATTTTCTATATGCAGTTCTATTGATGTACCAATAATTGAAAAATGACCGTTTATTTTATAATCAAAAAATATGTTTTCACGAGATTTAACAGACGACAGCCAACAAAATTCTTTCGAAAGCGATAAGCCATCACAGGTGTCTGTTTCTTCCTCATCCAGAGTAAAGACATTTTTCAATTTTGATCCATATGAACTTATCGATGATACAGTGAGTGCTGTTACACAATACATCACCGATGCGCTCATTTCATTCACTGAGTGCCTCAAAGCTAATAGATTCACACAAGAAGAAGCAAATCAAATAAGAGCGAAGCTTCAAAGGGAAATTTCCAAATCATTGGCTGAAAATTCAGATCTATTCGAAATGTATCTGCTTAGAAACATATTTAATGTACCATTAAACGTAGATCTTGGCAAGAATTTAAACGAAGACTTCAATGATTCACCAAATTTGTCGGAAAGCATGTCTTCGTCTAAAATGGATATTTCTGAAATACATGTAATGAATGCTGAATTAGATAAACAAATAGAATTAGTGCGTGCACAGATCTTCGAAAAATATCAGCAATACACAAATCTATGCAAGAGAATACAAAAGAATGAACTAGAAGCACTATATTTAGAAAAATTAATTTCTCGCTTTGATAAGATTGAATCAATACTACAATCCATTTGTCAACTTCCTACAGAGCAAGCAAGAATTCTCTGCCAGAAGACAGAAGAATGCTTGAAGAAAGCTCAAGAAATCAATGAAATGAAACAAAATGCATTGAGTAATGATTTGGCATTGCAAAAGGCAAGCTTCACATTTGATTAAAGTGTTTGTTAGTTATCTATTTTCTAATTTTAATCATCAAATTTGAAATTCCAAATTATAATTAATATATTCTATAGTTCACATTCACAATAAACTGCATAAGGCTGGATATTTTAATTTTATTCTTCCTAAGGCTATTTTTCCATCTGGTGACATTTTGAAATAATAATTGTAATAGAAAACAAGAATTATGAAATATTAAACAACTTAGAATTTATATTAGTGTGTAGATGTGTGAATTTTCAAACCAAGAATTTGAATGAAGATATGAAAAATATATTTTTGTCTAATAAATTTTGATTGACGTAGATAATATAGAATGATATAAAAAGAGAATGCGTTTTGAAATATAATAAAGAGGTGGTTTAAACACACTTTTTAGACACTATTTGATTGAGATTATAGTGATTTGATGAGTTTAGAGTTTTATCTCTGTAAAAATTATGATGCATGAGCCATATAGATATCACATTTCAGCACTCCACTTTTGAAATTTTGAAATTATTGAAATTCAAAAATTTAGTTTACAATAATCGTCGGCTAATCAAAATACCATGGGAATACTTGATGTGGAATCGGTCAATATAAAAAGACGCCTTCTTCCGCCAAGTATTAAACCCCATGTAGAGGAAACGATGGTGAAGCAGAAAAAGGTACTTTTCGATGGACTTTATAATCTATCTAAAGAAACCGTTTTAGGAAACATAGTAGAAACACTTACAATACTCGATGACTATGTGGAAAAGGATATATTCACACTCACGCACGACGAAATGGCGACAATCATTAAAATTCTTTATGATTTCTTGATGACTTCGAATTTTGCGCTTCAAGCTTACATTGTTATCCTAAATTCACTTACAAAAATCCTAAACACATCTGCAAATATCGTGAATTTAACATTAGATTGGAAATTAGCATACAATTTTCTGTATGATTTGACAATATCATATTCGAAAGTAAATAAACAGTCATCTGACTTAGTCAATGACCTAATAATTCCGATTTCATGTTTAATTCTCCGATTTCGAAAGTATTATGATCCAAATGAAGCAGAAAATATTTTAAATGTCTTCAAAGAAAGCATAGAAAACCCATCAATGCCGCAAAATACAAATTCAATTATACTCGCGTGCTTATTTATGCCAGTTTACACATGCGATCCTGAAATTTGGTTTGATTACTTTATGAAGCTGTGGTCACAATGGTCTTCGAAGCAGGCTGACTTAATTTTCTCATTTCCATTCCGTGGTTTTGCAGGAACTGGTAAAAAAGCAAACTGGGGACCATATCTTCCATTTCTCTTCTCTAGGATTGCGTTTATGATTAACGTTCCAACACTTCCACCGCGAGATGAAGATGATCCTGAAAAAGAAGACAATTTCCTTTCTCTTGAGTTTTTCGGCTTTAATGATAATATTCAAGATTTAAATAGCACATTCTGTGGAATTATTATTGATTTGCTCACATCAGAGTATAGGGAAGAGATCAAAAAATACATGGAGCAGCTATTTTATATCATTGCTCCAATTTATTCGGTGAATTCCCAAAATCATGCATGCCATGATTTCATCGACCGTCTTTTGGATTCTTTCCTTTTCAAACTTAAAGACGATCTCAAGAATCGTTCCATGACACCCCACTTCACACAAGAAGACAGAGATTGGTTCACATCGCATGTAATCAAGCTTTACGGAAAAGAGTTATATTACACAAGTTCTATATATGATCAGCTTACTTATTTGTTCCAGATTTCGCCAAGTATTGCAATTCCATTCATACTGAACATCTGCGAGCATCTTTCTCAGTACCAGCACTTCAAATGCACAGCAGCATTAGGATTGTCGATGATTGTTGCTCTTTGCTTCAAAGAGAACTTCGAAGTTGATCGATTAATTGAAGATTCGAAAGCGTTTGTTGAAGATATAAATTCAAGCGAACCAGAAACAAGCGCAACTATATTCGCGTTATATAATCAGTTCGGTTGGAATTGTGATTTCCAAAAAATGTTCGGAATTGATTTTATTGTGCAGTTAGTAAGACGTTCTATCGAGTTCGGAGCTTCCTGTGAAGGTGAAGACCTCAAAAATTGCACAACAACACTCGAAATCATGCTTATTTCTATTAGACACAATATGACTCCAGAATTGGAGACAGAGATTGACAAACTTCTCGCAGAAACATATACAACACTTCCTTTATCACTGATACAAACATTTGTCGATACTCTTTATCCGAAGAGTTTGATGCCAATAGTATTGAATGATAAACCAACAGACAAAAACATAAAAATTTTGTGCTGCTTACTTCGTTCATCGACATTCACGAATGTTGATGAAATATCAAAACTTCTCCTTAAAACAGTTCAAGATGAAAATGAGAAAATCAAGAAGATTTCTTATAGCTGCGTCAAATGGCTCCTGAGGCATTTCCTTGTTACATATCCATTCGATCCCAAGTTCATTGGCCCACAGAAGATCACAGATGATATTCTTACTTGGCACGAACCTTCAAAGGAAGATTTCGAAATCGCCGAAAAATATGGACGCATATTCTTTGAGAAGGGCAAGCAAGTATTCCTCGAAGCAACGCGCCCGTCAATCAAACTCGAAGGACTTAATCTTATACATTCAGTTGTAAGAGGAATTACAAATGGTGTCGATCCATACAAACTCGGAAAGAGATTGAATGATAAGAATATTATCGAAATCAAAATGAATACATGCGAGAAGTTTTCAATTTTCCTGATAGAAATAACTGATTGGTTGTTAGCTAATCTTAATCATAGCTTGCACCACAACTGTCAGGCAAAGATAATATCCACATTGATGCACTGCTTGAAACCAAAGGATGAAGCTGCGACCCATTCTAAAGCCTTCGATGAGAGCTTCCAAAGCATGAAGGCCTTTACTAACCTTCAGTATGCAATGCCGCATTTTGAAAGTTTCACACCTAATGCATTGTATATTTGGGGAATCAAATTGTATTATCACTGGATTAAGAACTCGATTACTCCGTATACGGACTTTCATGAAAGAATTGTTGAGAAAGTTATGGACTTCGCCGACAGTCCATATCTGTCTGTACTGAATATTGTTACTAAATTCACGTTTTCTATTGTAGAATTTCGTGAACATGTTGGCAAATACTACAAGAAATGCATCGAAGCTTATAACAGATCAATCGAAAGCGGATTTAATTACGAATCTTCATCAACTGCTGCAAACTGTTTTGTTCTTCTTCTTTCTGGTTGCTACAATACATTTGGACCAACTGCTGAAGGTATCATTGCTCTCTGCACTCCTGTTCCGAAGGATGATGCTGGAACGAGAATCCACACGGCCCAGAAGCATCTTCTTGCATCGCTGTATATTGCCGTTCAATCTTCAAACATATCTTACGAAGAAAGACTCGATTTTGTAAGAAAATTATTAGCGAAAGCTGCTCTTTATCCAGCCGATAATGATGTTGATTCCTTCTGTATGCTTGCTCTTCAACACGCTGCTACAGGAATTTTCGATATTGGTTTATTAAACTTCATCTTTGAACACATCACATCCGATGATGAAGACATCAGATATTCTGCTTTAGATCTCTTTGCCGATACAATCGAATTAATGATACCACGTATTACTCCTCCTACAAAGAAAGAGTTTGAAACTGTCGGCTGGGAGAACTTCAATGACTTCAATTTCAAAGACAACAAGTCATGGAAGCTAAATCGTCACACAAGTGTCTTATTGAAGATTCCTGATTTAATGAACCAAGAAGTTCTCTCCAATTACTTCAAGGATCATCTCGATGAACGAATTGCAACAGCTAAATATTTGATTGAAGTCTGTAACAATGAAGAATTTATCAAGAAGACCGCTGACGCATTTTCTGATATCAGAAATCATGATGAAATTGATATTATTTCAGAATTCATTTTGTTCTGGACAACGCTCAGCAGATTTATTGGCCCAGAGTTTGTCGTCAAAGCATTGAATGTCACACGTTCAATGGTTTCGAAGTTATCAAGTGAAGTAGTTCAATTTACTGGGTGCGAGATTTTGGCTGGAATTCTTCAGTCTATGATAAGGTTCAGCTCTGAGCAAATTAAATCCATATACGACCAATTCCTCGATGTTCTCACGCGATCATTCGAACTCGATGGAGAGTTCAAATGGTTCAACGCTTTCCAGATTATCATGCAGAGAAAGGACAAGCGCCGCTTCTTCTGGCTCCGCGAAATGCTTATGTCAATTGAGCCACCAGCAAACGCATCTCTCACTAAAAAAGCGAAAGAAAAAGCAGATCTTCTTGCATGTCTCGTCATGCTTTGCGGATATGATAAGGAAACGCTCCTTAGTTTGATGCCACGCCTCGAAGAGATCTTTGATCCAAAGATCATTTCTCTCCCTTACTCAAGGACAGCAATCGTTGATGCAATTATTGGATATCTTGCATCCCTCAACAAACTCGGACTCAGAGAAGAGATAGAAAATATTTTCTACGAACAAATCATGTCTTCTGATGATGAATTCATCTATGATTTCATCACTGAAGCATTTGGTAATCTTACAGGATTGACTAATTTCATGTTTGATCTCTTTGCACTTAACATACAGGATTTAATCAATGGATTGGATGAAAAGGATGATGACCAGCTTGAAAAGCTTGAAGATGCTGCTTTCTGTCTTTTCTTATATCCACCGCTCTTCGATTTAGAGGAAGGACGCTCACTTTGTGAAGGCATTCTCGAGCAACTAGCGCCGTCACCTGATGTTCACTGGAGCACACAGTGGTCGAGAATTGTGTTAGCAGGGTTATTCATTCTCAACTCATTCTTCTTCATCAGTCACGATACGATCAAGAATTACTTGGAGAACAACATTCTCAATATGTCTATATACTCTAATAACCAGAATGTTGGTACTTCATCTCTCAGCCTGTTCTCAGATATTCTTACAAACTTCAGGTCGTTCAATGATATGAGGAAAGGCTATGTTGAGGAATTCAAGAAGAAACTCTTCAATCCTGAACCAATATCACGTGCGAAGAAACCACAAAAGAAAGGAAAGAAGGGAATGAAGCGCGACGACTCAGAAGGAATGATAATTGATACGCGTGTTGGACCGTTCCGCGCACTTATGGCGATTGCGATGTCAGAAATAATTTTCGATAAAGTTAGTGATGAAGTTTTGGATGCACTCAATGCAATTGTTGATGCATCTGACATTAATACTAACTTGAAGCAATTAACGAATAACTTCTTCTCCGCATTCTGGCAAAGATATAATGATAACTTAACATCCGAAGCAGCCGAAAAACTTGCACCATTTATGTTCGCAATTATGCCATCTTATATAGCATAGATTTTTTAGAATAAATACTATACTTTTAAAACCACTCTCCATGACCCCAACAGTATATTGATTATAATAACAAGGTTCAATACATCATCAAAAATTTGATAAAACTCAAGATTTAACGTATTGTCTAAATTTAAATTAAAAAGTCCATGCCTTTTTTAAATATATCATATTATACAGTTTTTTTTCTAAAATATATCTCGATATTCGCAAAATATAGAAAATAAATGAAAATTAAGAAGAGCTTTAGAAGTGCTCTATAGGTATTTATAAAATCTGTAATATAAATATTTTGTCATGTAATTTTTTGACATGTAATGATATGATTTAACATCTGTGCCAAAAATATCAAAATCTTAAAAATCGAGTGAATCCAGGAACGAAAACACGAATTAAAGCCATTTATCACGTTTTCAGCGATTTTTCCTTTTCAGGACACACCAAAATTGTGGGGGAAAAACGGTTGTAGAATTTAGAATTATGGCTGAAGAAGAGACAAGCTGCGTTGTGTATTTTGCCCACTTACCAGATGGCTTCGAAGAGAAGCAGATGAAGAAAGCTTTCGGAGAATTTGGCACAGTGAAAAACGTCCAGTTGGCTCGTTCTTCTAAAACAGGTAATTCAAAGCATTACGGCTGGGCTGAATTCGAATCACCAGAAACAGCAAAGATCGTAACGAAGTCTTTTAACAACTATCTCATGTTTGACAAGAAATTAGAAGCAAAATATTTACCAACAGCAGAAGTTCCACCAAAACTCTTCACAAACGCACGCACAAAGCCAAAGAAGATCAACCATGAACAATTACCTAAAAAACAGTTCGCATTGAAATTAGCTCGTCAGGAGAAGAAGATTAAGGCAGCATTAGAAGCTGCTGGTATCAAATATGATTGGCCATCATTTATTGCTCAGTTTGATGCTCATGGTGTTGCTGTTCCAGATGAGGATCCAAAACCAGCAAAGGCTGAATAAATTAATACAGGAATAAAGAATAAAGATATATTTTATTGTAACATTTAATAATTTAGATCAATATTTTTTATCAATCTAATCAAAAGATATATCTCTTCTAAAACTGAAAATTAATATGAATTTTATTATATGCAAGAAGTTATAAATATAACAAAACATTCCTCATGGGATAAAACAAAAGATTGAAAAATATGCCATGTATTTTCTATATTTGTCATGTAAAATATTAAAAAAAAAATTAAACTATATTGTCAAAATATGGGACCGGCCCCCATTTTGATGAGTGTCTCACCCCGTCAAGTATGTGTTGCGCTAGAAGGGGCAAAGACCGAGCCAACAGAGTGTGCGAACCCTAGAGAAGGTGTTTGACAGGAAATAGAGCAATATTTACATATTATATATGGTGATATTCAAATAATTTTATAAAATCTCTAATTTGGACGAAGATATTCATTGCATGCATTACGCATAACATATGGATCTGTGAAAATGATCAAGGAACCTTTAAAAAGAACAAAATATCTTACAAAAAAGTTATTGTTGCGTTTGGCTTCATAACTGTTAGAAAATCATATCTTTACTTGACATGCATGATGTTTTCAGTTTGCTTGTTCAATTTCTCAATTAAAGAAAAATAATACAATATTTTACTTAGAAATAATATGACAGATTCATTGAACAGCTCCAATTTTGCGAGTATGTATTTATGCAAGTCTACCCTATTGTAGGCAAAGTCCAATCATAAGTTTGTTTCGGTGACTGATGCAAATTTTCACCTCCATTTATTAATCGCTGTATCAACGAGTTGCAAATACTACACACAGGCTTTGGAAAATATTGCTATGCCAGAACATGTTCAAATCAGGCATAATTAATAATCAGATTTTGAATCGATCGATTTCATGATGATCACACCTGATTTATAACTTACATATTCATGTTTTGTTTTTCAAAAACTTATTTTACTTGCCTATCGTGAATTCGTCGAAATCTCGAACGTGCTGACTCGAATTCATGATATTTTTTAAATATATTAGTTTAAAACACTTCCTCATACAGGAGTGTAGCTGTCATTCTAGTTTGCAAATTTTGGCACACTCCTGAGGTACTAAAAAACTAATTGTTTCAAAATAAGGGACTGTACTTTTTTATTTTTTGAATGAAACTCATATAACTTTTCTATGAGCTCTCTCAATTTTTTCTCAGTCCCATGTTTTGAACAGCAGTTTATAATAAAATGCTCTCGAATCATTCCTATTGATTCTCGAAGAGTTAATTTCAGCAAATATTTGTATAAAATTATCATTATCATTTGATACTTCAAGAACATATGATGGTGGTCTATAAGACTATGGATGGCCATTCCTTCAAGAGCTCCATGATTTTCAATTCTATTTATTTGTATAGGAGATGTAAAATCCAAAATTACATAGTTGTTTGGCTTAGCTAAAAGGGGCTATTTAACGAATTGACATTTGCGTTCTGTTCAAGTTTGCAAACGAAATATTGATACTTGATACTTAGATTAACTGTTTATGCTGATCAGTCCCGTACTCATGGAATCTATATATCATGGTTTGAGTTTTATGAATCCGAGATTCCAACAAAGAAGTGATTTTGAATTCAACATTCTAAATCTTACAGCTTTGCTTAATTCCTCTCCCTATGAATATTTTAATCTAGAATCAGATACAATCATGATTTAGTTAGTATATTTTTTTAATTTAATCCTAGCATTGGTTTGGCATGATCTCGCCCTAGAGGATCTCAATTTTTTGAGAACTTTTAACGTACAATTTCTAAACAATTAACAAAACAGTGTTTTGCCTGTCAAATAGGGAAATTTTACAATGTCGGATTGTTAGAATTTCAATAGGAAAAACTCAAGCGTTTCTATGCATATAATACATGTTCTGAGAAACAGACACTATGAATAGATTATATAGATGAATATATTCAAGAGAATTAACAAAGCTATAATGATTCAAAGTCATATATTTTCCTCAAGAAATTTTTATATATCATCAGCGCCACCCATCGTGAATTTGAAGTATTTTGTTGTTTTTCATGTGCCACTCATTGTGAATTTGAAGTATTTTGTTGTTTTTCATGTGCCACCCATTGTGAATTTGATGTGTTTTATTGGACTTAATTCCATTTTTTTCCTTATTCCGAATAGCCAGTGGACTATTCGGAATAAGGAAAAAATGGAATTACCGAATACTGAAAACCGTCCTTTATTCAGGAATTCAGTTTACAAAACGGCACAAGCCGGTATTCCAATTGGATCCACTATTCCAGAGAAAGTGGTGGATAGCCGGCTCAGAATTCAAACCCGCCACACCACTCTCTATTCTATATTCACACTTGGTGTAAGGAATGGTGAGACCCTTCCGTTCGATGATGAAATATCGAATTAGAATACAGAATATTTGTGTTAAGAATAATGAAAGTTTGAGATTCAACCTGTATTTTGTCTTGAAACTCAGATATTAAGACCAACATAAAATGTTGAGAAAATGCTGTAAATTATGACCCAAATCGATAAATGGAATGTGAGATCCAATTATGATTTTGCATAAATCAGCAAGTTATTATAAAGTACACAATATGAACACAATAAGAATAGAAAAGATAACATAGTTCTATGAAATTTATTCAAATTCCACATATTTTGATTGATATTCAAAAAGAAATTTGAGTTTTTGAGGCTTTTATAACATAACTATTTAGATCAATTAATAAAACGATGCCTATATAAATCATTGCATATGTTATTTACAGGAAATCATATAGTTTACGCAAATAATATCCAGGGCAATTAAATTTTTATACGCAAAGTCAGCGAAACTCGTTTTTTAACTCACTGGATTAACATTTTGCGAAGTTATTGAACCTCAATGTGCAAAATCATCTTGTGCATGATATATTAAAGAATTAGCTAACAAAGTCTATATTTCATTAAAATATTAGATATATCTTGCATCAAAAACATTGATTTGCTATGATGTGCTTTACTCATTATAATATATTATATTCCCATTGTATAGCATTTTTATAACTTAAAATATGTTGTTGTCGATGATAAATAAGTAAATCTAATCACAAATATGCTTTTTTAGCTATTTTTGGAAAAAAAGTATACTAAAATCATTGTATTTTAGGGAGAATTATATAATTCTCCCAAAAAATGTCACATTTCGGTTCTTTTCAATTTTTCAAATTTAACTGGTTAAATTTTTGGGAGAATAATACACAGAGCTTATGTGTGAACACTTGGAATACTTTTTTCAAAAAAAAAGCATATTTGTGATTAGATTTACTTATTTATCATCGACAACAACATATTTTAAGTTATAAAAATGCTATACAATGGGAATATAATATATTATAATGAGTAAAGCACATCATAGCAAATCAATGTTTTTGATGCAAGATATATCTAATATTTTAATGAAATATAGACTTTGTTAGCTAATTCTTTAATATATCATGCACAAGATGATTTTGCACATTGAGGTTCAATAACTTCGCAAAATGTTAATCCAGTGAGTTAAAAAACGAGTTTCGCTGACTTTGCGTATCAATTTTAGACAAGCCATAATATCCAAATCTAAAAGCAAGAATATACATAGATCAACATAATCACACTCAAGCCATGCAAATCATTCATGTAATTATTGGATGATTTTGTCATATTTGGATATATGAGTTATATAAAAATACTATTTTGACACGAAAAATCAACTAGTATATGAAAGTTCATAGATCATATTGTATATTATTGCCAATAAATACTTGATTTAGATAAAAATCGAATATTTTGAATCTGTATTTTGTCCAATTTTGATTATATTTGCCAATGCATTGAAGTAATAGTTGATAGTGATTGAGCATATCTGTATTTTCATATGATGTATGATCAATGATGTTTCAATGCTAACTTATGGTTTGTATTTCAAGACTGGCTTTGCTAAATTCATTATAACTCATGTATTCTTTACCCAATATCTATGGAAGATCAGTAGATGATTTTAAAGTGAATAATCTATAGATTTGTGAAGAAATTAATATTTCGAAATTAGATCATATGTAATGCATTCTAATAACCTGTCTGAGCATCCTTGAAATATTAAATAATAATCAAGTCTCATAGTAAATCGAGAATATAAGAGTAAAATGTTTTGCTTTTGTTAAATATTTATATTGAAACTCGGCGGCATTGCTCGTTGTAAGCATGTTGGTAGCAAAGAAACACTTGTAATTTCTCCTGATAAAAAGTTTGTTGAACATACAAACTCTCGAGAGACAACAAATCTTTTGTGACCACAAATATTCTGTATTCTAATTCGATATTTCATCATCGAACGGAAGGGTCTCACCATTCCTTACACCAAGTGTGAATATAGAATAGAGAGTGGTGTGGCGGGTTTGAATTCTGAGCCGGCTATCCA
>JALKBU010000743.1:0-26273 GCA_023091735.1 Trichomonas tenax | reverse complement strand
TTATACCACTGGATAGACAACTATCAATATGTACATGAAAGTACTTTCAAATCGAAAAAATATTGATCAGATAAAAAGTTATGAAGGTCGCGGGACTACACCGCAGAAGGAAAAATTTTCCCTAAAATGACAAATCAAAAAATGAAATAAAAAGCGTTTTGAGCTTTTGGTTATTGAGAATTTTAATAAGCTTTTGAAGTCATGTTCACACATATAGTCCAATTTCAGCAATTAATGATATTTTTGATCAGGAATTTCATATATATCCATAAAAATGGTTCGAAATTCAACAGATCGCTTAACCATTATTGACATTTCACATATTTATGCTTCTTGAAGCATTTTTCATTACCTACGGACTTTTTAAAGTTTAATAAGTTCTAGGTAAGCGGCTGAGCCGTTTTTAGAATTGAGCAAAACTTAATTCCAAAAATGGCGCAAAAAAATAAAAAAAGGAAAAAAAAAAGAAAGAAAAATAAGGATGTCGGGGATCTCCACCTAATTAGCATGTATTTGTACTAGAATATCTTTTTGCCTGCATTTTAAATACAGATGGAAATCATAATACCATCTAATTCGGATAAAAAAGTAGTTTGTAAAAATTTCGGCAAAAAAACGGAGCTTCGTCATATTTTGATACAAATTTTAGTAGGGATTGTATAAGATGGTCTAGTAAGCAAACAACAGATGCACAAAAACCCTAAGGTTTGAAAATTCGGGAGATAATCTGAGAAGTTTTGGGTTCAAATCCAGAACAGATTCTTGCTGAATGTTTCTCTCATGCGCCCTATTTTACAGTGTGCTAATGAAGGCGTAGTACGAACGCGCTCATTAAATATAACAAGCCCCTTTATTACTGAGTCAGCCCCTAACTAAATGCACCCATCCCCCAACCAATGGGAAAAAGGCACTCCAAAACCTACGTCCTTAAGAAAAAGAAACGGCTGAGCCATTTTTAGAATTGAGCAAAGCTTAATTCTAAAAATGGCGCAAATCAAAGAACAGGAAAAAGTGTATTTTTTTCTATACTCACACTTCTTTTTAGAATAAGGTTCCCCATTTTCTTTCATTTTCCTTACAAGGTTACTTGAACTTTCTCAAATTAGCAAAAATTCAACTTTAGCTATTTCGTATCTATCATCCATTTGGATATCTGTATTTGATTTTGGGGCTCAATCGCTGCCATTTTATATCTTTTAAATATATTTACACCTTCACATCATTTATTTCTATAAATTACTTTAGAGGCTCATCGAGAATGATATATATTCGCATATGCCATTACATAGTACTTCACATTTCCAATACACATGTAGATCTTGCTGATAACCTTATTTACATCTCGAATTTTCACAATTTTTGCAATTTTTATCTAAACAAAACCGACATGTAAACTTTACATGACATAGTGTTTTTAGCAAGAACATAACATAACGTTAAATGCTTGTAAATATTAATATTTTCAAAATCTCAATAACTAAAATTCTATTATTTTATTACCGAAGTCTATTTATCACTTAATTTTCGGATTTTGTTGTAGGTTCTTCAAAAATATATATCTGAAAAATAAAAACATTCAATTTTAAAAGTGGTGATCATCACAAATGCATTATGCTACTCAATCAGGATATAAATAAATATCAATTGGCTCTTTTAGATGAGATTTAGAGAATCATCAATTTCAAATGTTGCTATTAAAAGTATTTTGAGGGCTATTCGACTTAAAATATGGATGAGCGAATTGGCAAAAATGGGCCAATTCGCTAAAATCGCAGCCCTAATTCACGCTGAAAATAATAAGGGGATTTGATTATATGGGTTCGATAACATAATGAGCTATATTTTTATAATTTTCGGGTCAAACTGCATTATAAAGGGTCTTTGGGTCGCTGCTTCCGCACGATCCTTAAAAATGTTGAGTTCGTCCAGCCAAAAAGTGCCTAATGCGCATATCCCTACTTAAGATTATACTTCCAATGCAAAAGAGACGACCGTTATGCTAATCAAAGTAGATCATGTAAAGGAGATGAAATTATGTGTCCTTACGAAAGCACGTTTGAAATTTTTTCGAATTTTTGTGTCACAAGCATTTACATATAGAAAGATTAATATTGCCAAAGTCATTAAAAAAAATGAGTAATGACAGTTCATTTGAGAGTAAATGTTGAGAATACGATATATACAGAGGGAATTGTATCACGTGGCACAAATTTTGATGCTTTACAAGAAATATTCAAAAAATTTTGATTGAATGAAACATCTTTCTTAATCAAGTAACCCAATGATAAGCTATGACGCAATGTATGTTTACTCTAACATAATTCTCTTAAGTCCTTAAATATACCGATGAGATCAAAATTAATGAGCGATAACAATAGTCTTTAACATTGCTAATATATAGAAATTGCATAGAATATATCAATCATGTGATTTGTAGCCCGTGAATTAGTCATTAGACATAGATATTGATTTAAATTTCCTCATTAAAATGGATATAAGGCTTCATTAGCTGATAGATCGATAGATATCAGTATAACTAGGGCATAGATACAATATAATTGGCATATTATCCATTATGATTTCAATCCTTTGTCACATTCTTTAGTTTTTCCTTGGTGTTGGATCTATGTGTCAACAATAGTGAATGTTTCACATTGTGAAAACCCCCATCTCTATGGTAACTTTGAAAAACAATTTCAATTTTGGCCAAAATCCTCTGAAAAAGGAAATATTGATATAAAAGAGTATAGTATGACTATTTAATCAATAAAAATTTAAAATAGAATTTTGATAAAATATGTTATATCAATATATGAAAACAAAGATTTCCATTCCTTTTACAAAAAGCTGTTATAGCTTCATAAAAATTGAACAGCAACTGTTGCGTTTGTGAGACCACTGCGAATTAATTCAAATTTAGTTTTTCAATTTATCACATAATACATGGGCCCGTGTATTGAAAAACTCGAATTTGACCAATTTTTTTCTCACCACAAAGCACAACAATTTTCCGTGCTTTTTGATGGTATATATGCACAGCAGTCCATGAGAAGGCCCTAATAACAACAAAATGGACAATTCAAGAAATCACTTGTCTCAAAGGAGCTGACAGACCAATTCAAAAAGTGATTGTAACTAAACAGAAATGTCGAGCAACATGAAACTCGTCGTCGTCGGCGATGGCGCCGTCGGTAAGACATGTCTATTAGTCGTCTATGCTAAGGGCGAATTCCCATCAGAGTATGTTCCGACTGTATTCGATAATTACACAGCCAAAGTTAAGATCGATGATCAATTACATCATGTTCAGCTTTGGGATACTGCAGGACAGGAAGAGTTAGAAAATATTCGTACACTTTCATATCAAAACACAAGCGTTTTCTTACTTTGCTTTTCTGTTACTACACCCACAACATTTGACAACCTCACAACAGTATGGATCCCAGAGATAAAGCGTTATGTTAAAAATCCAGAAATTCTTCTCATCGGCACAAAGGCAGATCTCAGAAATGATGAACAGACCCTCCATAACCTTGAATCAGAAGGAAAATCACCAATTACAACTGAACAGGCATTGGCCAAAATGAAGGAAATCGGTGCTATAGGTTATTGTGAGTGTTCTGCTTTAAAGAATGAAGGCGTTAAAGAGGCGTTTGATAAGGCAATTAATCATATCATCGCGGGTGAAAAGGGTGGCTGCTGCCATATTATTTAATACGATAAAAATTTAAACTGATTGAAAGTTTTTTAAATTACAGACTTTTTGGCAGAAAAAATTATTAAATGAATAAAAACTTTAGATTATTAAACTATATTTCAACGAATGAACTTGCTCCACACTCCCAAAAAAAGAGGTTTTCGCTCCAAAAAGACTCCATTTATGGTTTAGTTTTCGAAGTGGTCGAGTAAATCTTTCCGAAAAAGCAATTAAAGATCTCTCTTCTGTTCACTATTTCATCAATCACGAAACCAAGAAATCGAATATATGTCCATTAATTCCATTGTTAATCTGAAATGTTCCGTTATCTTCGGCCTCGGATGATAAATAAGTTTTAGACACGATAATAGCTTTTTGTGATCAAACAGCGTTAGAACGTAAAGGAGCTAGTCCATAAAAAGCTTGATCGAAGATTTTCAAAATTTATTAATCAATTATTGTGAACTTTTAATATGAAATATATTCATTTTAGAAGTTTTTATGATTATCCATCACATAATTTTTCAACTTTTGTGAATAAATTTTGATAATAATTTTTTATTAGTCAAGGATATATTTGATCTGAATATTCATTTTATACTCCTCATATTTAGCATATTCAATATAGTTTTGGAGTCTAAAGTTCAATATTATTAACAAAAAATTCGATGATGGAGAATGATGATGAAAAATAGTTTGAAACAATTTTGCCATGAAATTCATGCATATGTGGAAATGTTTGGGTTAAGATAAGCTGTTGATATTTCAAGATTTTTTCATTTTTATTTCAAGCTTTGGGAATTCATAATATCTATATGCAAGTTAAAATAAATTTATTGTTCATTTTTTCATGAATCGTTCTCCTTATTTTATAAATTTTGGAAAACTTGCTAATTGAACACTTTTAAGATTAAATTTAAGATATAAAGTAATTTGAATGGCCGCATACCATTAATATAGGCAGTATACCATTTTGTATACCTTCTGAATTTTTGATATGTTTACAACACTTTAAGTGTCATATTTTTTAAAATTCAAATAAAAGGTGACACGATTCTCAAATTTGAGAGTGATTGGTTTTTCTCGAAAGCAGGCCAAACGATAATTTTTAACTCAAAAAAACATGAACGTTTATTAATTTTTAAACGATGGATGGCTTCACCAATAGTGACGAGTACATTGAACTCATGGAAGCTCTGAACAACGGATTATTGAGTCAACTGCAATTCGACATTGTAGGAAGACGTGTTCATTCGTAGCTGCTTGTTGATTCTTCAGATCTTGTTGATTCGCAGCTTCTTGTTCATTATTCAGTGCTTGACGATTTGTAGCTGCTTGTTCATTCGTAGACAAATTTTGTCACTGTGCTTGTTCATTCGCACCCAACAAATTTGGCGCCAAATTTCTTTTTTTTAAAAAAGTGTCAATGATTGTTTTAATTTTTTAGTAAATTATGTTTTATATATATAAAAAGCTTATATTTCTTTTTAAGGTGATGATTGTATGCCAATTTTCGATGACAAAACAGTTTTTTCAATTTGGTATATGGCCATTTGAATGTGTTTATGGCTATTTAAGTGACTTTAGTGTCACGTACCGAAAGTTGTCAAGAAAAGTGACATAAAAGTGATATTATCTGACATGTAAAGTTGTCAGAATATCTAGTTTTATGTGTCAAAATATTAATATTTTTTGATATGTAAAGTCCTATAATCATTCAAATTATGTATTAGTTTTTATTTCAAAATCGCGTCTGACGGGAAGAACTGGGGACTACATTGACACAGGTACCACGCATGCTAGTAGCTAAACTCACAGATCTTCCTTTCATACGCCATCATTAAGAAATCAAAGATTTCCACTTCAGAATGCCTCTGAAGAGCAAAATTAAATGCTTGATTGAGACTTGTAGCCAAGTTGCTAGCAATCAAGTACACAGTTCTTCCTTTCAGAACCATTCTGTAGAGTAAATCGCTGATTATTTCGAAAACCGAGTCTGAAAGGAAGAACTGTGGACTGGATTGCTAGAATTTTGGCTACCAGTGCCAATGAAGCACTTAATTTTTCTTTTCAATGTAAATTTAAACAAATATAGGATATCATTCTTCCAATAATCATTTATAATCACATGCCACGTAAATATTTATTTGTCAAATATATGTTTACATGTCAGATATTATCACTTTTTCGTGACAACTTTTGGTACGCAACAAAATTTAAGATATATTACCTTATGGTAACACTTTTATTATGCTATTTTCGATCAAAAACCAAAAATATATTTTCACTAATTTCAAAAATATTGGGTTTAAGCAATTTCTTTGAGAGAAGTATTATACACTCGATTAGATGAACCCAAACGCGAATGTTCCTAATTTAATTCATTTCATTTTTTAAATTAATGTCCCATTCATCTGACTACGACGATATCGACCATAAAGCCAATAAAAGCGATGACGGTACCGAACTAGAGTTAGACGAATGCATATTAGTCGACTGGTCCGATCCCAAGGAAAAATCAAAATTCACATATCATTCACCGAAGTCAAATACGTTTACAATATGCATAAAGTCGACCAACCCGCGCTGTATACCAGTAAAATTCACTCTAGAACGCGCAAAAGCGCCTCAAACGTTTCGGTTATTCGCTTCTGTTACGAATAATTTCACGAATGAAGTTGCAAAGAAACACATTGATACGGTTTTGAGTGGTGCTCATCCCACAGATACTGTTGATTTGCCAATTGGGCCCTTTGATGTCATAGATGATGGTTGGGCAGTCGAAGGGACGCTTTGTATCGTGATAAAGATATATAGACTGAAGAAAGGAATCAAGATACAGCAGAAAGAGCAGAAAGAAAGGAAAAGAAAATCAAAGCACGAGGACTCAGATGGAGATTTTGAAGTCTCTGAGATGGAGAAGTTTTCAGCCAGCTCGGCGAGTATATCGTCGCGTGCACAAGACAGTAAGCTACAGAAACAACAGAGAATGAACTTATTTTTGGAAAATCAGATTTTAATGGGCGACGATGGTATTGCAGCACCATATTGTGGTTTGCTAAATTTGGGCGCCACCTGCTATATGAACAGTTTCCTTCAAGTTTTGTATCACATTCCGTACTTTAGAAAGTTAATTTACTCGATCAATACTTCTGCTGATACTAAAGGCGAATCAATCGTTTTCAACTTGCAGAAGCTCTTCGCGTTGATGGAAATGAGCCCTGACGCTGTGTCTACTGAAGATTTAACGAGATCTTTTGGTTGGAATGAAGCAGAAACAAATGTGCAGCATGACATTGAAGAATTCAGCCGTGTGCTGATGGAGGCGATCAAAGAGAAGCTGAAAAATACTCCAGAAGCATCAGAAATCGAGAAAATGTTCACTGGAACACAAAAGCACGAAATTAATTTTCCAAAACTATCGAAAACAATATCAAATTGCGAGATGTTCGAAGACTTACAGCTCCTTGTTAAAGGATGCAACGATATTTACTCTTCTTTTCAACACTTTATATCTCCACAAAAAATCGATGAATATAAAACAGAAGAATACGGAAAACAGAAAGCAATGTTCAGAACTCTCTTCTCACATCTTCCGGACGTCCTCATTCTGCATCTCCAGAGGTTTGAGTTCGATCCTGGATCATTAAACATGGTTAAAATCAACTCCAGGTATCAGTTCGAGACAGAAATAGACATGAAAGATTTCATGGACGGAACATCTGATGAATCAACAGAGTTCACTTTAACAGGAGTCATTGTACACTCAGGAAATCCAATTGGTGGTCACTATTATTCATACTTAAAGACAAAGAATGATTCGCAGTGGTATCTGTTCAACGATAGTTCAGTTAGAACGGCAACAGAAGAGAAAGCCGTTCAAACGAATTACGGTGGAACAGGAACGATCAATGACGGTCCATTCTATGGAAAGCCAAAGACATACAGCGCATATATGCTCGTTTACATTAGAACAACAGAGTTAGAAAGAATCTTCGCGCCAACAACTTCATATTCTATTCCAACAAACATCGTTGAAGTCGTCAGAGAGTTCAAAAGACAGGAAGAAGAAAGGAGATTGTTAGAAACAACAGTTAAATTCTCGATGTTTACTGAAGATGTCGTTGCTTATTCGGTGTCAGAATACGTCAATCCATTCAACTCAAAGAAATACACACCACATCCACTTACTTTGCAGACAACTGATTCAGTCAGCGACCTCTTCTCTGCGGCTTCAAGTGTCCTCAAAGGAGATCCGAAGAACATTGTTATCAGACATTTGGCAATCGATTTAGTTGTTGGTGTTTTGCAGAACAATGAAGCGCCAATTCAAGCGATGCCAACATCAAGAATATTCGCACATAAGATGCACATGGCTCCAACAAAGTCCATGCATATGTATTTCGTAGTCTTGTATGATAAAACAACACCGCAGCAGCCCTTCAAATACATTTGTCACATTATGCCATTAAATCAGAAAGAAAAGCTCGGACAGGCAATCCAAAGATTCTGCGAAATTCACGAAATTGTTTTCAGATCACAACCATCCGTTTACGGATATAGACTTGAGAAGAATCAATACATGAAATTAGATACACAAGTTTCATTCAAGTCATTGAGACTAAAAGACTTTTCTTATATATTCTTGATGCCTGAAGAAAAGAACTCAATTTTCTTCCCTGAAGGTCTTCCCATCACAATTCCTGATACAGAGCCAGACAACATCTTCCACTACTATCAAATCTTCCCTAAGGAGATGCCTGATACACCAGACAAAGCATTCCTAGAGTTGTCGCAAACATTGAAGTTCCAAGTCGTCGAGAACTTTACTGAGAAAGTTCTCGCGAACTGCGTTGTTCCTTCTTCAATAACTCTTTCACAATTGAAGGTATTCTTGTGTCACATCTGCAAGATAGATTACGATGAAGATGAACATTACTGCTTCATTTACAGAGACGATGATATCAAACCAGTCCAAGAGTCATCATCTTCATTAGCGAAGTTGTTTGTTTTCAAATATGCTCCAGCAGTCAACAGAGTCAGTCTTGTTGTAATCGATC
This sequence comes from Trichomonas tenax, assembly GCA_023091735.1. Taxonomy (NCBI): domain Eukaryota; phylum Parabasalia; order Trichomonadida; family Trichomonadidae; genus Trichomonas; species Trichomonas tenax. The sequence continues at coordinate 17,516 of JALKBU010000743.1, read as the reverse complement.
AGGACGAGTGCCCTAAGATGGAGCGCAACTTGAGGATTATCACGTATTTCTCAGCAGACGCAGTGAGAGTTTCAGAGCCAACAATTCAGTTGCATAATTACGATGCAACAATTTCTAATTTCATTGAGCACAACAAGACACTTAGGAAAGTGCCTGATGGCAAACAGATTCGTGTCTGCAATGTGAGGAACAACAAGATAATGAAATTACACAAACTCAAGGATAACTTGAGAGATTTGGTCAATCCATTGAGATTAGAAATTGTTCCTGAAGACCAAATGAATATCGAACAAAGTATTTTCATCAGAGTTTCTTCTCTCGGTCCAGAAACAAAGGATTACTTCAATGATCCTTTCTACTTCCTTGTTAAGCCAAAAGAACTCTTCGAAGACACAAAGAGAAGACTCCAAGAATACACAACGATTCCTGATGATGTTTTCTTGACATTGGCCTTCAAGATGAAAACACAAAATGATTATGGAACAATAACAGTTGAAGACAACATGGAACTGTGGAAACAAATGTCACTCAACGACAGACTGTTTATCGTATTCCCAGGTGCACCGGACTTCCCAGTGAAGAGGAGAGCTCAATTAGTTTCACAAACTTTGAAGATTAACAAATAATACTAATTTATATATGACCTATTTATCGGCGTTTTCATGACAGTATTATATACTCCAAAAAGTCGATGATTTATTATAAAATGTTCTGTTTTTGATAACAGACTCTTTTTATACATACACATCATATACTTAAATAACATATTGAGCAAATGATGCTTAAAAGAGTTCGTTTCATGTTTTAATAAATTGTTGGAAATAATTCGAAATTCAAATTCTTGGATATCGAAATTTTCTGTCCTCTGCCGAAACATGAAATGAATATTATGGCGTACATTATTGAATAGTTGAATATTTTTTTTCAAAAAATATTTTTTGTCGACAGATAGTTTCATTCATAGATTCGATCTACACACAAAGAGTATAGACGTTTTGCAGCATAATATTTAGTTGAATATGAATTTTTTAATTTTTCAAATTTATTCAAAACTGTTTCAAACCAATGTTAAGCTGTTTTTAGTTTTAAAACACAAAAACTAAAATAATGACAAATAGCATTTTAATCAAAAACGACTTTATAATGAAGGACATTGTTGATTTTAAAGATTTAAGGGAGATATATATTGCAAAAAGTGATATACTTAAAGAGCAGATATAGGAAAACTCGGTGAAAAAGAGCAAAATTTTGGAACGATATAATTTTTTTTTTCGTGTTTTTTTTCGACTGATTTGTGATTAAAAAATGAGTTTAACAGTACGCAAGAAGTCGAAAAATCACACATCAAACATCTTTTCTCTGCCTCCGAACACGACTTTTCGGTGGAATTCAAGGAAAGATTTCAATATATTGAAACATTACCCGTCTTCGAACAAAAGATTCCAAATTTTTGAGGTGTCGCTCCACGAGTCGAAGACTACGTTCTGTTTACAGATACTTTCCATCTCAGATCTCGTGAATCGCAAAAATTTGGATGAAATGACAAAAGAAACGGAAATATTGATGGAACTGCATCACCCAAACATACTGAAGCAAATCTCATCATTTCAAGAAAACGAAAATTTATATAATTTATTTGAGCATTTTTCGGGCGATTCGTTAGGTTCTATCGTATCAAGATATAGATCTCTGTCAGTTATGAACACTAGAATCATCATGGCACAATTAATCAAAGCGCTTGCTTATATACATAAACATGCCTTCATTCATTGCAATGTTAAACCAACATCAATACTGTTTGATAAGGACAATAGAGTGAAGCTGTTCCAATTCCAATTTTCGAAAAATTCCGCATATGCAAATATAAGATCATCGAAAAATTGCTTATTTCAACAAAACATCGATTTCCTTCCACCCGAAATCGTGAATAAATCCGATATCTCACACGCTTCGGACCTTTGGTCTTTAGGTTGCATTTTATATTTCATATTGAAAGGAGAACCTCCCTTTCACTCAACGGACGATCAACATGAGATAAAACGAAACATTACGATATTAAGATACAAAATTCCTAAATATTTTCCACCTGAAGCCGCAAATTTGATCCAAAATCTTCTTAAAACGAAACCAAACGATAGATTGGGATATAATGACTTCGAATCCGATTATAAGACGATACAAGATCATCCATTTTTCAAAGGCTTCACATGGAATCAATGTGAAACAATGACACAGCTTGCCTTTACGCCATTTAATTTTAACACAAGTTCATCTCCAATTGACCAATACTCTGAAACCACAGTTACAGACAGGACAATCAAACAATTAGAATTCAAATTTCAAACAGATTTAAATCTCGCGCTTCGTCATTGTGAATCGATCTTTTGCAGCGGAAAGTTTAGTAATATTCAAGAATTTTCATTATATATTAAAAGTCATTTTCATTCGAAATCTTGTCAAGCTTCGTGGACGAAACCAACACTCGTTGTGCAGTGCAAAACATGCAGAATAGACAAACTCGCTGCTATTTGCTTGCCATGTTTCTTGAATGGCGATCATCGAGGCCACAAAGTTTCATTATTGACAAGTTGCAAAGGAACATGTGATTGCGGTGATTGCAACGCATGGCACAAAGAAGGATTCTGCAGAAATCACCAGAGCCATAATAAGAGTGATAAGCATATATTGACAGAAGAAGAAATGTTTAATTTTGAGAAATGCTTCACAACGGGTCTTTCAACTGCACACGAACTTGCAATTTACGATCCACAGGAATTTCACACGTTATTCAAATGGCTGATGAATCTTGCTAAATTATGCGGCGACACGAGATATTGTCTTGCAAAGGCCTTCGTTGAGAGCTTCGATTTAGAAAAATTCTTCCTTGACGCTCCCTTCATTTCTTATAAGTCTTCTGATGCCGCGTATCATTTATTTACGGTTTTAATCAATGAGGATATCTTCAGAAACAAAATGGTTGATGTAGCAATAAATTGTTATCCAAAGTTAGTATGGACACAGTTTAGATTGGCTTCGATTCCATCAAATGATATATCTACTTCGCCTTTGTTCCAAGTTAGAACTTTGAACTTTTTCTTCGAATATGTTTTCTCGAATGCTTCGATTGTTTATGCGCATCAAAAAGGAAAGAGCTGTAGTAAAATTATTTGCGAAACATTACCAACAATCATTGACTTTGGAAGCAGCTTCAATATCAATGCTTATAAAAAGGCAGGAATCGAATCAATCGTTTCTAACTTTGCATCAATTACGTCTTTTATGTCTAAAATCGATGATTTAAACAACGAAGCATTTAATTCATTATTGACAACATTTTTGGCAGAAACAATTAAATTTGAAGGCGCTCTACCAACAACAAGGCAACTTGATGAGAAAGCTAATGATCCACGCGAACAACACATTGTTTTAATGAAGATGTGTCATCTTCTCGCATATATAGCATCAAAGATAACAAGAAAAAAGAATTTGAATTACAAACCTGTTTTGCAGTCTTTAGCAACATGGATAGAAACATATTTGATTAATGATGAATATGATGGCGTCTATGATAACAATTTGATGATGTTTAGAAGTGTTATGGATCAAGATGTCAAATCAACAATTGGATTAAACATCCACACACTTGCTGGAATGATTCTTAGAGAGAATGTTGAATCTGCTGGAGAAATGATCAAACAAATTGCCACTGAAATGGATCTATCGCTGGATTACTTCATGCCTTACGTAGCTTTGATGCCAGTAAGACTTTTTGCTGTCAGTTCTTATACCGCTAAGTATTTCATTAGAAACTCATCTTCTTTCATTCAAGCAGTTTCTTCAACGAAAGTTAGAGCAAACATTAAATTGCACTTCGCTCCTCTCTTTGCGTTAGTGCAAATAATGCTTGGACTGACAGATGACAAAGAAACGTTTATTGCTATGATCGCCAGAACATTCGGAATTTTCGATCCAATTGATGAAAGCGATTCACAAGATCAAATCATCGAATTCTCTTTCTTGCATTTCATCACGTGCTTGATTTTTGATAGAGCGTGCTTAACTAATAACAAGAAGCAGATGAAACTCAGCACAGTTCTGTTTAATCTCGCAAATGGTCCTCTTCCTCTTTCAAAAATAAGTAATCAAATATGGTGTGATTTGTTGAGTGATCCAGAGTTTATGTCTGAATTATTTAAGCATGTTAACAGGTCCACAAATGATGGAAAGACATGGATAAGGCTGCTAAATGAACGAGAATGGCATCCTTTCTCACCATGGTTCCACATTCAGTCTGTTTTGGAAGTAATCGCGAAAGCAAATTCAGAATCTTTAATTCCATTCCCAGAATACGAAAATTCTACAGAGCCACTCAGTCTTTTGAGTATTTTCAGCACACAAACACTTCTCGCCATCGAATATCATATCTTGTCTAACTCTGTTGAGAAATCAGGACTCTCTGCATGCACACAAACAATTGTCAATCTTCTTTTGACATTCTCGAAGAAAACAAAGCGAAGTGAGCCAAAGAAAGAATATCAAACTATTTACGCGGAATCTCTTGAAGAATTAACAACAAAAGTTCCACAAATTTTCGAAGATTTCATGCTCACACCAATTGCTTATAACGGAAGAGCAGCGAGAAACGTTTTATCAATCATTCAGAGCTTCGGAAAATGCTATTTCAAGCCTTTAGAAGAAATGAACATTGGATTTGTTGTCCCTGTCACAACGTTTTCATCTACAAACAAGAGATTGGCGATGGCTGCAAAGAAACGCGCTTTAGATGAATTAAAGGCCGGTTTATCGCAGTTTGATTTTCATACAGAGATTGAAGAGCAAAAAGAGAATTGCTCTGTGTGCACATGCGAGGCCGGTTTATTGCAGTATCCAGTCTATGCGTATAACTCTCCAATGATTGATGTAATGGAAACGAATCTTCAAGGAAAGACAAAAGACGTTTACACAACAACGCGAATGTTCAAGCTATGCACTCATCCATTGCATTCTGTCTGTATCAATTGGCAAGAAGGCTTCCAGTGCCCTGTTTGCAGAGGCAGAAGAAATGCATTGATTCCTGTCATCAATGATTTCGACACAAAACCGACACAGGAGCAACAAGATGCTGTTTATGCATGCATTGTTAAAGGCTTTGGAACAGTTGACTTCGAATACATTCTCAGATCGTTCTGTGCTCACATTAAGATGTCTGAGATCAGGTTTAGGATGAAACCGGACTTCATTGATCAGCAGCATTTCCGTGTGTTAACGAGATATTTGTTTATGGCAATTTGGCATTTCTTTAGGATCAATTCGATGGACGTTTTCCCTGTCGACGATCCTCTGATTATATTGATGATGCAGCTCATTGTCAACGATAAACCGGCAGAAGGATATTCGAAGAGAGTTTCAAGCATCAGCAGAAGAGTCAGCGACAGCCAAAAGTTGGAATTCGCACGAAGAGCAGCATTGATTGAACACTTCTGCTTGAATAACAACTTCGAAAAGTTCAAGGGATTCACTGACTGGGACAACATTTTGTCCGCTTCTTTCATGTCAATCAAGTACCATATGCAAATAGACAACGAGCAGTTGTCCGCATACGTTCTATTGAAGCTCCCGATGAACTTCATTGACTTGGCTCGTGAGCCTTATAACTTAAATATCATTGACCAGATTCATGACACAGGTCTTTGTTTGCTCACAGGAAAAGTAGTAAAGTTTAACCCCAGAAGCGAAATTGATGCTCCTTTGTACAAAGACCATGTCAAGAATGCTCTCGGAAACACATTCAGTCCTATTTTGATGATCACAGGAAGAATGTCTTCATTAGTTATGATATACTCAGGTGTCGTTAAGAAGCAGTTTGATGCAACAACAGCATATGTTGACGAATATGGAGAGAGTGATGTTGGACTTCGCCGTGGCGTTTTCCTCAAACTTTCGAGCGAGCGAATGCTGCATCTTGTCGAATCTATTCTCAGTGGTGACTGGATGGATGCGAATGCGGACAACTTCACTCCTGCTGTTGAAAGAGTTTCACAAAACTGATCTCTCATTTTTTTATATTTTATTATTATGTTCTTCAATAAATTGTATTGTAATGTTTGAAAAAGATTTAATTTTATGTTCCTCTTAATTGTGTTTTATTCTTATGAAAGTATTAAATAGGAGAAAAATTATTTTTTTGGACATAATGAAAACAGCACAATAAATATATTGAAGGTTGTTGTAACTAATTGCTTTTGTATTAATAGAAGGAGAAGAATTTAAAGCAAAATTGATGTGATACGAATCAATATCTAGATCACGAATGAAATTTTCAGAACCTAAAAAATATTCATATCGATATGAATTGCGAGTTTTTGATGTCACATTTCTAAGAATTTAGGATTTTGCCACCTTCGAAACCAATGCCATTGATCAGGATATTGTCTAAATCTCACTTTTTACTAACAAACTTACCCAAAATAGCAAAATTTTAATCAAATTATCCTCAAATTCTTGAATTTTTTCCTCAATTTGAGGAAATTTAAATAGCATATCATATGTTGTAAAATGGCATGATAATAATATGTTAATAACTGATTTGAATAGGTATATAATTTGGGAAATAATATCTAAATACCCAGTTTCACAATACTTTAGCCACAGGTCTAAATACAGGAAATCATTGCGGAGACGACAATATACATAGATGCATGCACATATTACATGTTTTTAATGTGATGCATCAACTTATACTCATAATTTCCCAATGAAAATGCTGAAATTATTGATTACCCAGTTTCACAATACTTTAGCCACAGGTCTAAAGCGGGGGGCGTCAGGAATTTTGATTAAAGTTTGGTTGTTCGAAACAGCGCTGGTGCGTTTTTTTCCTTTTTTGAATCACCTTTCTGTGGGCAAGATTTTAGTGTCACCATTGAATACAAAATGTGAATGTTGAAATGTGGTTAAGTTAATGCTAAAGGTTATATTTGCCATTGGTTCGACTCCTGAAATGCCTTTTTATTTTTTCTTTTTCTTTTTGTCGAAAAAAAAATCTATTTTAAATTCCATGATATGCATTATATATAAGATATGCATGGTATAGTGATGTCAAAAAATACCATATCCTGCTCCTCCGGCAAGAAAATTATATATTGAAATTTATTATTAGTTCATTTATCACGCTTTTAATTGAATATCATTTCTCCATAGTTAGTGGATACAATTTATATTATTAGTTAGAATGACTCAAATATGCGGAAAAAAATTCTCTGATGAAAACAAGAGATTTATTTTTTCAAGCATTTAAGAGAGAGAAAATGAAATCCGAATAATGATTTGGATTTTATAATTATTACATAATGAATGCTGATTGAGCAAATCGTTAAAATAGACATTTTCAATTGTTTTCATTCATTTTTGAAAAACGTTAGATTAAGGAGTATTACATAGTGAAAATGTTCCACATTATGAAAATATTTAATTTCAAATACTATTCAATGAATTATATTAAAGTTTTTACTAAGATCTGATATGATAATTTATTTATATATTGCTTTAGTAGTTATAATTAAGCAGATGATTCCTTGTATGATACTAATAACAATGAGAGAATTAAATTTACATGAATAAGCGTAATCATCATTATTTTGTGAAAATCATCAGTAAAATTTCAATGTTTTGTTGAATTTGATTGATGTTCTGTGTATAGAGGTGCTAGAATTCGCCTGTATTTTGCGATTCTGCACTCAAATATGAGAAATTATTGTTTTTCGTGATTGAATAATTTTGGATCTAAAATTGTTAACGGTATAATAATATTTTTATTACAGAAGTGGATAGTGTATACAATTTATTTGGAGAACTTGAAGTCAAAATTAATGATCATCGTATGAATTTATGAGAGATGAAGAAATTACGTAATTTATGAGCTGATTTTTTGAAGTTTATTGGTACTCATGTATTGCATGGTATACGTTAATTCATGCGGAAAAGCCTCAGCTTGCAGTTTACATATGAGTTTGGGGTAAACAGCGTTGAACCATCCATTAAAAAATGAATCTGACAATATGACATGTAAACACCCAAAAAGCAGGGAGTGGCTAAAGAATTGTGAAACTAGGTAACAAAAATAAAAACGAACTTTTTCTGTAAAATTTTTTAGCCGCCAAAATTGAGAGGAAAATTGTAAATAAAATAAAACAGAAATGGCTTCAAATGGCGACAGGCTCCATAACGATGGACCTGTTTCCGTCGGAACGGACACTCCCGGTGACGAGGGACCCTCTGTGCTCGAAAAAACTGACGAAAGCGTGAACAACGGAGCAATCGAGTCAAAACTTTCTACAGAAACGAAATCGCAAGACGATGGTGAGAAAAAGAGCGAGAAACTGTCGAGTGCGTTATCAATACAAAGCATAACAAATTCTACAACGACGACAAGTGAAAATACTAAACCGACAGAAACAACTAAAAAGACTGTAATGACTTTGTCTGTTGCTAATCTGATGTCTGACCCAACGCCACTCAACGCATTACACAACAAAGCACCAACTGTAACGATAAAGGACAATCAGCCGGTTTCGGTGCAGAAGTTCCCCGTGCGGACAATACCTGCACAAAACATAACGGCACTGCCACTGATGCCGAGAGCAGCGATGGATTATGCAATTTATCCACCAGCGCCGCTTCCAATAATTCAAGCACAGAAAAGGTCACAAATTGACGTCCCACACACGACCTTCAACCCAAACTACCCGCAATACGGCTATACATCGTACTACGCACAATACAATCCACAGCAATATACAAAGATTCCGAATCAATTTCGGCCAAATTATCCGATTCCGCAATACCAACCACCACATACATATACAACACAGCGCCAGGTACTGCCTCAGCCTGTCATAAACATTCAGCAACACACAAATCCGCCGAAAAATCACAATCACGAAATGCAGCCGCCTGAGCCGACTTATTACACAGATGAAGACTCCACGCAATACGGAGTTCGCTGCACATGCGGTGATAACCACAACAGGGGCTTCCTCGTGCAGTGTGATAAGTGCCAGTTCTGGCTGCACGGAGTTTGCGTTAATTGCCCGCGCGCATCATCTCGAGAGCAGTTTTACTGCCCATTTTGTATGGAGAAGAGATTGAGATGCCGCTGCAAGAAAAACAAGGCCTACAACATGCCCGTCGTTCAGTGCTCTCATTGCAAGCTTTATGTTCACAAGCAGTGTGAAGGACTCGGATTTGGAATTATTCCGAAGCCTTTTGTTTGTTGCCAATGTCACAAAAGTCCTTTTGAACTTCCTTTCATTAAATTTGATCCGAACTACAAAGAACTCAAAGATTTTACTGTTTATGTTGATCCAGGAAGATATGAAGTTATTATCAATGTTCCTGAAGGCGCATTCAAGAATGCTTTGGAGCAGGGTTTAACAAAAAGCGAAGTTTCATTTTTCGATATTATTTCAAAATATTTCAACAAGTTTGTTGCTCATTTGTTAGGAAATCAGCCTCAAGAAATATGGAGAGTTTTCACATCAACGTTTTCTGCAATATTTAATGTGGGTACAGATCTTATTTGTCAGGCTTTAGATCATCTTATTTATCAATTATTGTATGCAAAAGATTATGTTCCTTACATGGATTTAGTTCCTGATTTCGCTTACAGCGAAGTCATTTCTGATTATGTGGAAAGCTTCCAAGGAAAATCATTAGATATGACACCATTAAACACATCACTGGCATTGAATTCGCATCTGAAAGTTATTAGTCCAGTTCCATTTAACGATGGTGATTATATTTGTGATTTACCCGGCTTTTTGATGCACACTGATGAAGTATTTAGTGATAATGGAATTCCTCCAACATGCTTAGCTGTTGATGGCACTGATTTAGTTATTGATATGAGTGGCTCTAAATTCACTCTCGCTACAAACTTCAGACGTTCAATGCATCCGAATGCCGCTGTGAGATTAATACAAGTTGGCGGGAAACCAAGAGTGGCTTTATTTGCAACTAAAGTTTTAGGACCGTGTGCTGATGAAAAGCAAACAGGACCAACAATTACAGCTGGAAATGAGATTATTCTTCCATTTGATGGCGATTTACCTTTCCATGTTGAAAGAAAGCCGTGGAAGGATAAGAAGCAAAGGCAGAGGCCACAGGCAAAGACCAAAGAAGAGAAAACAGTACAGAAGAAGAAGAAACAACAAGCACAGCAGAAGAAGCAGACCGAAATATACCCTGCACTTACGCTTCTTTCGTGTTTCTTGGAGGACACTGTTCCGCCAATCCCCGTCCAGATTATATCGGACGAAGAAATGGCAGACAGGATCAAAAACTTGGAGAAAGTCAAAGAGAGGAGACTTGGTCGATCTCAAAATGAAGATTATGTGTTCGAATAAATATTATTTACAATATTATTTTTAAATTTATGGAAGATAAGCAATCTTTGTTCCGTCTCTTTCAAGGATATGCCTTGTGATGAGTGATCTGATTCTTCTCTGGAACATATCCTCGGTGATTGGGAATTCGACTTCACGCTGAATAACTGCAATAAGATCTCTATCGGACATTGAATTTCCTCCCTTTAATGCTCTAACAACAGCAGCATCAATTTGGGCTTCTCTCGATGCAAATGTTGATGTTGATTCGAAGACTTGCGCAGATGGCGTCTTTTCACTGATTGTTGGTAATGCAATGATGCCTTTAGCATCACATTCGACATCTTTGTTGATTAAATATTTCGATCCTTCCTTGATTAATATCTTTGAGCATTTCTCTGATATTAAAGCGTTGAGAATTGATTGTAATTCTGCACTTTCAACTCCAGTCTTCTGGCATAGCTCTTCCTCGCTATTGCCCCCAGCTTCAATGGAAAGCAAAATATTTGCAACAACACCATCGCATTCGAACCTCTTCAAATTATCGAATCCTTCGGCCTTTAGTTCGCACCTGGAAAGTCCAACGTGCCATATCAATGCTCTGTTGTTGATTCTCTGAATGTAGAACCTTGTAAAGTCATCGAAGTATTTCTGGACTGGTTCTGGGAACTTCGCGTTTAATATCTTTTCGCTTCTGACTATATACGATGATAAAATGGATATAGAAAGATCAAATGGTGCTGTCTGTGGCTTCAAGAACTCTCTGATAGCTGTTCTGTTGCGTGCTGTGTCTTCAAGGATATGCTTGATCTTGCCTGAAAGTTGTGGCATTATTTTCTCCATTTTCTCGGACAAAATGAAGTCTGCATCAAGCGGTTTGTTCTCTATGATGCGATCAACAAGTCCAGCGATGTATAGTTCTTCGAAAAGCTTAATATCGCCCATCCACGAGAAAGCACGAATGACGGAATTCATTGCATCATCTGTGACAGCCGAAGGACCATCACGTGCAATCCTGGAGACTTCAGCCGCAATAATACGCGTGACTTGTTGCTTTGTTGCACCAATGTGTTTCTCGATGGCTTCAACTAAAACGCTGCGGCCGATTTGGCCGATTTGTGGCATGCTGAGCAAGAAAGATTCGAACTTGATGAGTCTCTGGAAGAGATTATCATCTTTAATCGCATCTTTAGCGTATTTTCCGAGATAATCACCAAATTTGCGATAAGAATCGTTAATAGATCCGTAGCTCTTGAAAACGATTGACAGTGCATGAACAGTGTGGGGATTTTCATCAATAATGCCTGTATACGAAGTAATATCGGAAATAAAGTTTGTGGCAAAAATCCCTGCGATTTTGTACAAAATAGCTGAATCAATGGAATCTTCGGCCAATGTAACGAGGCTGAGAAATGAGTTATACATGTCACCTGCTTCTAATTTCGAATTTAACGATTTGAAGGCATCATAAAAGATTGGCTCTGCGTAGTCCTGTAAAGCTTTGATATTCTTCAGGAATGAAATGACAAATTTGATGTCTTCTTCGTTTTTCTCTGTGAATAAATCAGCAACTGTATTTACTAAAGTTTTAGACAAATTCTTGTTGTCATCAAGGGCCTCAAGGAAAATTTCACTAAACATTTCGTAAAAAGTCGACTGTTTCTGGAAAATTGGTGAAAAAATTAAATCGAGATAAGAAATTGTTTCGTGAACTTCAGAAATTGCTTCAATGAGTGCCTTCGAATTCTTGCAGGAAATAATATTTTCTATTATATTTGGTGCAATTTGTTTTATTTGTTGTTTGCAATGATCAAAAATCGCTGAAGGAGTTGAATAAATAGCAAGAGAGTAAACATAGCGTTGGTCCATGACAGTGTACATAATGTCCGCAACCTTTTTAGTGAGTTTAGCAAAAATTTGATCGATATAAATCGTCCAATCTTCTTTTGTTGGGCTTGCAACAGAAATGGACGAAGGAACAGTTGTAGGACGGTCTTTTGCAACATCTGTGAAAATTTGACATGGTTTGAAACCTTCAATATCAAACTTTGTGTCAATAACACATTTTTGCATTTTCCAATTCTGGTCATTTTCTCTAGCTTTGGCCCTTTTTATACCATATCATGACACTTTTCACCATCAAAATGTCCTCTTACCATATATATAATTTATATTAAAAGTTTAATTTCCAAATTTAATCATTCTAATTGCTATGTTTCGTCATTTTTCATCTGCCATATTACTTTGATTCAATTGCAATGTTTATCTAAAAAAAAATTAAATTCATAAAACCTTAATCAAATGAACTATAAATTGGCCTATTGATTAAGTACTTTAGATATATTGATATTTCATAATAACATGTCTTCAATATCAATAATTTGTTTAGAAGTATTTGACCAAAAATCATCTCAATTTTTAAGATGATGATGATGGTCTAAATAATCGTTTTTCACAGAATTTATTAGAGTGGATAATGAACTATCACAATTCATTTTGCATTCTATATCTGGTTAAGTATTTCTTCAAGTTCATTCACGTCTTTAATTTATCTCATTCATTTCAATTACATTTACTTCGAAAATATTAAAAAAGACGTCTGTGATGCTATTAACTATAGCAATTTGAATAGCTTCCAATGTGTACGTACAGAAATGTCAATTCAAAAAAATGTTCGTCATTTAGAAACAATTGAATGATAGGAAACCTTATAGATAGCGGTACCCAAAAAATCCCCCGACCAGGGGGGCTATTTTGTGTGTGGTGGAGATCCCCGACATCCTTATTGGCAATGAAAATAATTTTGCAGATTTTAGATTGATTTTATTAAGTTTAAAGAAAATAGGATTAATTTCAGAAATGAAATTAAACTTCAATTTCAGGGCAATAGTCCTTGAATTGATCGAACTTAGCTCTGAATGCTTCGTATTCAACGTATGGTAAATTATCAAAACCTGGAATGATAAGATCATTGCCATTAAGTGTAAATTTGATGTATTTCTTGCCATTGTTTTCCCAAAATGTCATAGCAATGTGAGAGGCATACGGTGTAACTCTTTCTTGTGGAACACCGATATAAGTCAAGAGAGCAGCGAGTGTTGTGTCGTGAGCACTCTGGAGAGCGAACTTCTTGCCGCTTGTCATCGCGTCTTCAGCACTCTTGAGAACATGTCTGTAGATTGCAGCACCAGCAACAGAATGGTTGGACATGTAATTGAAAAGTCCCCACTGTGACATCTGGTTCTCCTTTCTGCATGCAGCCATGAACTTGTCGTTCATGAAAAGTGGAGCCTGAGAGCCAACACTGCAATTGAATGCAACAGCCCATCCGCACATCAAATGGACATCTGGAACTGTTGGCTCTTTGATCTGGAAGTATTCTGCGCCTTCCTTGACATCTGGCCATATATCGTTAACGAGTTGCTGATATTCTGGTGAAGCGATGAAAGCATCCTTCTCTGTCTTGAATTGCTTGCAGTTCCTCTCGGATGGGTTCAGTGGGGAAGCAAGAGCTGTTCCTGTGATGATGGGAAGGACTTCGTTATCTGATAATGGTGGATAAAGTCCATCAATGAAAGCTTCTGCGCTTCTGAATGTCCTCTCAACATTTGATGAGTAGAAATCGAAGAGGGAAGGATCCATCTTTGTTGGGAGGAATTTCTTTTCATCAATAAGGAATTTACGGTATTCAGCTCCGAGGTCAATATGCATATTTTGGCCAACAACAGTGAGATCACCAGCGCGGCAGCTTGGAGGATAATCAACCATTTGGCTATCGAGAATTTGATCATAATAACGGTAAAATCTCGACGGGGCTGCTTCGGAGCGAGGTGATGGTGCATTTGAGTCATCGCACGTCCAGTGGCCGCGAGAAGCCATAGGAAGAAGCGGGTGTTCTGGTGTTCTGTGTCCATGTCTGATTATAACAGAAACATGGAGAAGTTTCATGCCATCGATGAATGAGAAACGATTTCTGGGTGCTTGACACCACTCGTTGAGGTCTGATTTTGCAAGAATCTGAAGAAAACAAAACATTGAAAAAAATTGTCACTTTTAGTAATTCCATCTGTGTCACGTTTTTAAATTCCAAGTTGTCACGTATATTGACTATACAACGTCACTTTCATATGTTAGTTTTATTTTTTTACATGTGATAAATTGTCACTACTCGTGTTACAATTGCTAAATTTCAAATCAAAATGTATTTTTTTTTATTTTTCTAAATTTTTATCTTAATTTATCCTTATTTTTCCCTTGAATTTTTTCTCGTTTACTCTTTTGAGTTTTGCGATTTTTAACGAGTGACTTCCTATAGCTCAGATCTGATAAAACATTTACGTGCCTTTCTGGGGTTCTGTTTACAGTGGTATCAATAATAACTCTGCAAACAAAGAAGTTAGTAATAATATGTTCGCATCCCTCGTGACTTCGCCACGAGTTCTGCGAACATATTTTTATATAATTACCGAAATCGCAAATTACAAAACGAATATCTTTTTATATTATATTTACGATAGAGTTAATTTTACAAGTTAGGGTCCCCCATATAGAAAATAAATTTTTGAATTACTTACAAATTAACGTTAAAATTAATTTTGAAACTAATGACTTTATAAAATTTATTCAGTTTTTTTAAAAAATAATTTTTGACTAACTAACTAACTAATGAAAGAAAGCGAAAGGAATTTATGAAGTCAGTTTTTGAAAAATATAAAAATGTTTTATTAATAAACCCTATACCATGTGTAAACAGTAATGTATGAAGGCATGTAATCAGTACCTGAACCAGTGTCGGCAGTGTTTCCGTAAACTGAATGAATGTGACTTCCTGTATGATCAATGATTAAACCCTTGTTGTATTCTCTGTTATCTGATGTAATATCATATCGTGAAATTGTTTCTTTTCCTCCATTACCACATCCGTAATAACCTCTATTACTGATTAAATGAGTGTGAGCTCCTGCCATTGATGTTGAACCCGAAAAGTAGTGGGAGTGAGCCGGTAAGTTATTTACTGTAATCTTTTTACTTCCTCCTGTTTCTCTTGATGAATTAGCGCAATATAAGAAGCGATCAACTATTGGCTCCCATTCACCAAACCCAAATATTTGAGCAGGATTCACGTTATTCATTGATGTGTAAATTGAACCAACAGGATAAATTGTCATTAATAATTCATATTTAGAATTTAATACATTATGCTTTAAATTCATTATTTCCCTATTGAATGTTTTTAATAAGTTCCAAACACTAGTTTCAGGATTAGTTGAAGGCGCATCTGTTCCTAATACCTGCTTAATTATTACATCATCAACTTTAATTTAATTTGCATTTATTGCTGTGTCGATTTCCTTTAATTTTTCGTTTAACCCATTAATATCTGTTATTTCGTGTGTATGTTCTTTATCTGCTTTATTGTTTAATTTATTCTTAACGTTAATGATTCCTTGTTCAATTCTCATTGACAATTCATGAGTGTTATGTGTCAAATCATCATTAACTTTTTGAACTTCTGTTTTGTCAGCTTTAGTTTGTAATGAGTTATTAATTGTTTGCACATCATTTTTAACTTTTTGAACTTCTGTTTTGTCAGCTTTAGTTTCAAATTTATTTACTGCTTCTGTCAAATCTAACGTCGATGCTTTATCATTTAATTTATTCTCTACGGCAATGATTCCTTGTTCGGTTTGTTCAATTCTCATTGACAATTCATGAGTGTTGTGATCTAATTGTTCTTTATCTGCTTTATCATTCAGTGCATTCATAACATTCGCTAAATTTGATGTTAAGGTATCAGTTATTACTTTATCTGCTTTATTGTTTAATGACTGTTGAACATCAATTATCTCATTATTGTTTTTAATTATTATAGACTTTGTCTGTAATCCGTCAATGAATTCAGGAATAACATATGTATGAGCTTCTGGTGGTATAATAGTTTCAGTTCCATCTTCATTTTTAATTGTTTCACCTTCCTTTCCTTCTTTCATAAATCCCTTAATTTCATGAACCGTTAAACGTTTGATGTTTTGATGTTCATGATTGACATCTGCCTTATTACTTAATTCTGTCATTAAATCTTTATCATTAATATCTATTTCCTGAGTATATATTTTACCTACTTTTATATTTGTCTGTTCTTGTGGTTCTTCTAAAAATTCAGTGTCGTGATCATCAGGGTATTTTGTGAAAGACGTAAGATTATCATTGATTAAACATATCTGACGCAATAATTCAGCAACAGTGAATGTAATCGTTAAATCATTATTTCTTTCTGTTCCTTCAAACGTTATATTATTATCTTTTATGACTTGATTGATATAATTTAATAACACACCGTAACGAGGATATAATTTATTAAATTTTTCAGCAATTGTTAGTTCATGTATTTCTTCAGGTGTTTCGTTTTCATTACCATCTCTTAATCTTACACTACGAGGTACTACATTAGTAACAACATGTGATAAATTCTGCAGAAACCACTGAACACGTTGAAATAGACTTAAATGACTATCCATTACCTGACCAGTTAATGATTCAACACTTGAAATTGCGTTCTGTGTTGCTCTGTTAGTTTCATTTACGAAAGTCGTGAATTGATTCAGTGCATCATTGGTTACGCCTATACTATCCTCTAAACCGTTAACGATTCCAGTCATAGTATGCGTGAAGTCATCAATTCTCTGAACCCATGTTGATAAGCTACTAAAAACATCATTACCGGTCGATATTGTATGTAACACAGCCCTTAACGTGTCCAATCCTTCTGCCTTAGCCATAAACGCTGATAGTTGTGTCACCTGATATTGTAAAGCCGCAAATGATGCTGCAGTGAGACCAGTATTTATTAAATCCCAGATCCATCCTCTTGAGGAAGCCCCGTCTTCACCATCCTTACCATCTAATCCATCACGACCTGGAGTGCCCTGTGGACCTGTATCTCCTTTCTCTCCCTTATCTCCTTTTTCTCCTTTCTCTCCTCTTTCGCCTTTATCTCCTTTCAATTTTTCTTTATGTTCTTCATAATATTCCAAACTCATTAAATTTACGTGTTCAGGTTTGCCAGCAACTCCATCAATTATTTTATCATTAATTTTTAATGGTTTTAATAATTCAATACTGTCAATTATTTTA
>JALKBU010000742.1:0-26321 GCA_023091735.1 Trichomonas tenax | reverse complement strand
TTCGCGACTGCAATATAAAAATCCTAACATTAATGGTCTGTTTTATTGTATCCTATGCATGTAATTGCTGTTAAGCTTTCCCATCCCCCCTCTTTTATTGTTAGTTGCTTCTCCTCACAAAACCTCGTCAAATTGGTGTACATTTTGCCTTCCTTTTGGGTCCCGTTACTCCAAAAAAAAAAAAAAAAAAAAAAAAAATAAATTCGTCGGGGACGCCATAAACCATTCAATTTTGAATGGTTTATGGCGGGGACGCCCTGAGACCCCGTGGCAAAAAGCGTCTTTAATTTCAATGAATTATTCAAAAGTAACAAAAATTTATTGTAAAAATATGATTTTCGTAAGCATAGAAAAGAATACGCAAAATTGCAGTCACGTTCCACCAAAAACTGACAGTTATACCACCAATGAATCAACCATTGATCAAAACGAGGGGGGGCCCTGCAATCTTGAAGAATAGGTCTAATCCTAGCCCATCTAATTTAACACTTATAGGGGGTCATATAGCTCTGCTGATATTGTCCAAAACATCAGTATGATTAGCTTCATAATTTGAAATTCAGAATAAAACTTCAAATAACAATGCACATCATAGCAATAGATATGAATATAGTCAAAATGCCGGTATTTATCGACTAAAACAAAAAGAATTTATGAATTTAATCTAGCAGATCTGTTTCATCACATTATCTGCGTAAGTCTATGTAGCATTTCGATTGCTTATCAATTCTCAAAGTCGTAAGGAGAAAAGAAAAGCATATGAAAGGATAATTTATAGTTTTAGAAAATAATTGAAAATTGTTTTTAAAAAATTGTTGATTCAATCTGTAAATAAGATTGGAGCTTGACAGTAAATAGTTTTTTTTACGAAACTTTCAAGTAAATATAATTTTGAATATGATTTTGAAATCAAATGGAAAATTTCAAAAGTGAATATTGTATTTCCTCTTTATTCAACAAGAAGGCTTTGTGTCGTTAAAAAATGATTATGCTATTGGAGGTAAAATTGTCGGCCTCATTTTATGTATGTGTTGAGAATCGAATGATAATGCATATATTTGTAGAAGCATGAACGATATTTCTATGGGTAATGAAGAAATAAATTATGTAATGAAATAACTTTGGAATTTGAGAATAATTGCCTTGGTCCCTTTCTGCATTTCATCTGGATGAAGCAGCTCGATGATAACGCTGACAATAATGATGATAAAATCTTGTCATCGAAAAAAGTATCGACGATTATTTTCGTCTCAAAATAGGTGTCACCCTCGTGCACTGCCTCTGCTTAACCACCAAACCATCGCCACCACATTCAATTTGGTGGATTTGGGAAATGCAATCGAAAAGTTGGTGGCGACGGCATGCCAAATATCAGCATTGCTAGCAGATAGAAGAAATATCCAATCAAAATACTATTTAGTTGCAAATTGAGCAAAATAATTTTCTCTTCAGAACGGAAATAGTGTGGCGACGAAAGGCATATGATCATGACACACCCTGGTAATTCATTTCTATACGAAAAGCAGTTCAGTTACTCCAAGATTCGGACAAAATGATTAGTAGTTTTACCGACAACATTGTGGCGGCGCTAGCTATTCATGAGTGCTAGATAGTACTTATTAATGTTGACCGATCTTCAATCTCCTTTCTTTAATTTTCAAAATCGAAATATACTTAAAAACCATGAATATGGTAAATATTGGTGGTCATGATATTCAAAACGAATATACATCTCAAAATAAATGTAACTGCTTATTTAAACCATGCTATTACCTATCTTTTTATCTCTGATAGCAATTATTAAGCATGTCAAGTGAGGTGAGTTTCGACTCTGGTCTTTTTGGCCCACCCCTGTAAAATCATCCACCAAAACAGAATTGAATGTCACATTTTTTTATTTGATTGCTTTGACATATTTTAGATGCTGCACAATCAATATAGCTATTTTGCAGCAAAAAATTCATAAGTGCGTATAATTCTGAGTACGCACACTTTGTAGGCAATATAAAAATTGAAAAGGTCTGGGCGATTTTCAGAACTTATTTGGCCTGTGCATACTATCAATTATACGCAACATACAAAAAATTCAGTGAGTTTTAAAAATGAACACGCACTATGGATTATTGATAGGAAAGTAATATATTTTATGACTGATTCTATGGCAAGAGCTATTATGAAGTATATTTACCGTTTAATGAAACTTCCATTTTAACTTTGTCTGCCTATAATAAAAAAATATTTTTATTTTACAAATCGCAAGTGCGTAACAGTTTTGCGTATGTCCAAAAAATACGTCATTGGAAAATGCGTAATTGCTGCATACTTATATTTGAGTTATTCTAATTAATAATATAAATAGTATCTACTAACAATGGAGAAATGATATTCAATTAAAAGCATGATAAATGAACTAATAATAAATTTCAATATATAATTTTCCTGCCGGATGAGCAGGATATGGTATTTTTTGACATCACTATACCATATATATCTTATATATAATGCATTTCATGGAATTTAAAATATATTTTTTTTTGACAAAAATAAAAAGGCTTTTCAGGAATTGAACCAATGACATATATAACCTTTAGCATTAACTAAACAACTGCACCAAAATTCAACATTCACTATTTTTATTCAATGGTGACACTAACAATTTTGTTGACAGAAAGGTGACTCAAAAAAAAAAAAAAAACGCACCAGTGCTGTTTCGAACAACCAAACTTTAATCAAAATTCCCGACACTCCCTGCTTTAGACCTGTGGCTAAAGTTTTGTGAAACTGGGTATTTCAAGGAAATAGTTTTTTTTCAGCAAAAAAATTTAAAAATGCCTGATATTGAATATTTGAATATTGTTTCATCATATGAATTCATTTCTCTAATTATTTTGAGAAAATAAAATTCCGGAAAATTGAAAATTTATTTTTGTCTGATATTGATTATTTGAATATTGTATCGTAATTTGGGTCTATTAATTTAATTTTTTTTTAGAAAATTGAAATTTATTCAAACATTTTTCCCTCAAAACATACAATATAGCATGTATAGATATAGTAGAATTTATACTTAAAGTTATTAAAAATATTCATGAATTGGAAAATGTTTGATTTTGGGTTGTAACTAAGGATATAGAATCAATGATGTCAACAAATAAGATATTCATCCTTAAAATCAATTCTTATTTTATCATTTCAAACAAATGTCAAATAATTAATCAGCATACTATGTGAGTGTCATTTATGAAAAAATTTCAAAAATCTTACTTGATAATTTTTCAAAATATTTCCAATTTACATTATTTACCATCAATCCCTCTATCAACAGTTCGTATTTTTGTATGAAATATTTTAGTTATAATGAAAAACATTAGTGAAAGCTTCGAAAATCATATTACGAGGTAACGAGTAAATATGACATTCTGTCATATAAAAATTTAAGGTTGAGCGATGCAAATTTGAGGTTAACTTTACATGTCAAAAATAACTTAATCATCAATTTTCTCCAACACTTTGCAAGCTCCATAAATTATACCATATAATAAACAGATTATGTAAAAGCATATATATAAGTTGTGAAGAGTTCTTTCCAATCATTTTCGAGATACATCGGCAATTATCGCCAATACCCAATATTTCATTATGCCTATGAATACAGATATCAGACTTAAAATATCAAATGCTGACGAGCAAAAAATTCAAATCGATTTTCTTTTATGGTTAGACTTTACATGGTAAGAAAACCCTAAATTCAAAATTCGAATGATAAAAATTTTTGCGGTTTTTTCATTTTTTCAGAAAATGTCTGACGGTTTTGCTTTTCCGTCAAAACTCAAAATATGGCTTTTAAAATATGTATAGATTAGAGATGAGAAATTTTGAAAATTGAAAGAAATCAAAATTTCAAAAAATAAATGCAGTGTCACATTCGTGTTGTTGAAGCGAAAGAGCTTCCAAAAATGGACGCTTTCGGCAAAGTGGACCCATTCGCTATACTTCAGATGAACGCTTCACGAAATATTCACAAAACGAGAGTTATTCAAAGCTCATATATGCCTGTATGGAACGAAGAGTTCCACATTCCGATGGAGGACAAGACGATAGACACATTAACCGTGTTCCTGAAGGACGATGACAAGGGCAGCACTGACGATCCGATTTCTATCATCAGAATTCCACTCGATCAGTTCGAAGTTGGCGAAGTATACGACAAATGGTACTCTATGACACCAGTTAAAGGCGTCAAAAAAGGTGGTCAAATTAGATTAGTTATTCATATTGCTCAGTTTGGAATGACTCCATTCGAAAAATCAGAAGCGAAGCCACAGGTAGCTCCTGCTGCACAGCCACAGCCTCAAACGCAAGAGAACGTGAATTCACAAACCGTTGCACCACAACCACAAGCGCAGCCTTCCGTTCAGCCGCAGCCTAATCCAGTTAATGCTCCAAATCCAAATTATCCACAAAATCCACAACAAATGCCGCAAACAGTCCCTAACTATCAAAACTATAACACACAACAGCCACATATGCCAATGCAACCACAATCTAATCAAGTTAATGTTCCAAATCCAAATTATCCACAAAATCCACAACAGATGCCTCAATCAGTACCGAATTATCCAAACTATAACACACAGCAGCCACAGATGCCACCAGCAACCGGAAATATGCATTACACCTATACACAACAACAAATTCCTCAAGTAAATCCAAACGCTCAGTACCAATACCCTCAGCAGTACCCGCAGATACCAAATATGCAGTACCAATATCCACCGCAGCAACAATATTATACACAGCAATATCCAGCTCAACAACCAGCTTATCCACAGCAGCCATTGACATTCCAGCCTCCCTATGGTGCGTCTCAATACCCACAAGCACAGTATCCGGCAAATGCTTATCCACCAGGAATGTATAACACTGGCACATATCCTCCACAGCAGGGTGCTTATACAAGCAGTTACCCTCCGTATTAACTGTTTTTTATCTATGCTATTAAAATTTAAGTATCACATTCATTTCGGTTATCTGTGATATAATTAATATACATCTACTGAAGTCTATTGAAATGTCAAAGAGTTAAGATATAACATGAATGTTGAATGATAAATTAATTTGGTTATTGAGAAAATCAATTTTTGATCAGAAATATCATCTATAAACTTAAAATAAAGTATCATCCTTTATTTATTTTTTATTGAATTGATGCATTTAAAAGAAATTGAAGCAGGCCATGAAAATAATGATGAAAACGTATTGGAAACTGTTATCAATAGCTATTTCTCAAAGAAAATCGCAAAATTCAAAAAAATATACCGGAATGTGTATAGGCATCCAAGACATTTAGCAGTGTAATGGCATAAGAATAAACGTGGCAAAATTCAATATTTATTTATTTTTAAAAAACTTTTTACGCCACGTAACTTTGAGAACTTCGAATGTTGAAATTTTTCATATGACGCATTATTGGTAGAGTCTACATATCACAAATAAGAAAGAAAAATTTTTAAAAAGTGTCGGGATTTCTCAATTATCAAAAGTGGAGACAAATGACAATTTTTTTTGTATTTTTGCTCTATATTCATTTTCATATCTAAATTTACATATTGGGGTAGTGAAGCGACACTTTTTTCCACGTTTTTATCTTATTTCACATTTCTTGTTTAAAAATAGACTCAACATATGAAATATATCATAGAAATCACATTATTTTTGGAAAACATTAAATTCGTAATAATAGCTCTAGCACTTGATATAGATCCTATTATAATTAAAAGAATTTTATACTACAATTTTGATAAGAAAAACTCCTGTTGTCTCACAGAATTTTGAAATCAGTTATTCAATGAATTTTCACAATTAAAAATTCATCGCAAATAATTTTGGGATTTTGCTTTTTAAAACATTCCAATGCTACGCGAAGTTTGGCATAGAAAAATTCAATTTTGTTTTGTAATAACGTATTAATGTACTATATAAATACGTAATTTGCAATTTCGAGGCTTGAAAACTGTGAAAATTGAAAAATTAGTTATAAATTTTCAACCATATAAATGGAATATTTTCATGAAGATTTTGAAAACTCACAAATTTGAAAAGTACTCATAAAAATTCTGACATTTTCAAAAGTCTGCACACAAATTCACTATAACTTTGTCATTGAAGATTTTATCTTTGCATAATATAATATAGATTATTTTCTTCTATTTAATTTTCAATTCTGTCACAAGTATTCAATTTAATATATAATACTCTATTAACTATATAGAACACGATTTACAATAACAATTTTTCAAAAATTTTACAATCATCAAAATTTAAGCAATTATTATTTATGTTAGAAGATTTTGAGTATTCCTTCCTAGCACAGAACGAGCTTGTTTTCAAGAGCGTCATCGCCAATGGCACATACGGCGTTGTCTATTTAGTGTATTCCACCCGTTTCAAGACTGATTTCGCTTTGAAGAAGATCCAAAAGAGTTTTTTCAGGCAGACAGAGATCGAATGCATGAAGCAGATTGACAATAACCGCATTGTGTCACTCTACCAGTACTACCAGGTCAATGATTACTATTATATGCTCATGGAATATTGCTACACTGATTTGAACAGAATCATTGAGTCAAACACAAAGATTGATGATGAGACGATGAGGAATTACGTGAAGGGAATCCTCCAAGCGGTCAAAGCCTGCCACGACAGAAACGTGGCTCATTGCGATATCAAACCATCCAATTTCTTAATTGATTCATATGGAAGGATCAAAATCGCAGACTTTGGACTCTCTTCTATCTACGAGATCAATCCATTGGCTCACAATTTCAAAGGCACGTTATTATTCGTGGCTCCAGAAATATTGAACAGAAGGCAGTATAATCCGATGATGGCTGACATCTGGGCCGTCGGCATCACATTGTTCTACATGGCAACAAAGCAATTACCTTTCAACGCCCCTGAACGGCAGACATTGGCCGTCAGAGTTGAGAACGGCGTCTGCTCACTCTCCCTCATCAAGGACAAGAAGCTAAGAAGCCTTGCTTCAAGGTGCATTCAGGTAGAGCCTTGCGCTAGACCAACAATTGATGAACTACTCAAGGATCCATATTTCACAGAAGAACCTGTCAACAACATCAGCATGATCACTAAGTCATCATCAGTCATGTCCCATGACATAATTCTCAAGCCAGTTGTTAAACCACGTAATTTGAGACTCGTAAGATCAGGTTCGATCAGAATGAGCATGAGGATCCTCCCTGTGGACAGTCAATTAGTTCATAACAACTAATTTTGTTTTTTCTATATTTTTTTTGTATAATTATGCGATAAATTGTTATCGTTTGTAATTTTAATATATTCATGCATATTTTATTATTAAGCACTCATAGATCAAAAGTCTAAATTTAAAATTATCATCTAAAAACATCAAAAGATGAGTGTGATTAAACAGATAGCAATATGAGACGAGAAGATTTCAATAGTTTTGTACCAATAAAAACAATAAAATTTATGATTTATTATTATTTCGAGTAACAAATATCAATGATTAAATTTCTTTATTTTATGTTCTCTATATTTGCAAATTATAGCTTTATTGGAGGATATTCAAAGTTCAAAGAGACCAAGTCGCATTGTTGATTGAAAGCATAAAAATAATGATTTTATTTTTTTATGTTGTTTCGTTGTTAACTTCGGTAGAATGTCTATACAATCGAAGGAGAATTCATATCTATGAATAAAATAAGCTAATCAACATGAGTTCAGAGATATATTATATTTTCACAATGTGATTAATTGATTTTGATTCGGGGATATTAGCATATGGAGTATTGCTTGGTGCTCAGTGTAATTACGAGATATTATTAACAATTTTAGATGAATAATTTTTTTTCCAATAGATAATTTATAACATTAAAGTCATTTTGTGGCTTAACAAGCCATAGTAAAATTACAAAAGATTTCAAGCAGTTTCAATCTCTTTCTTTGGTTCTGATTCAATATTCTCTTTGCTTTCATTTTCTTGTGCTGTAATTCCTGATTTTAACTCTTGGCCCCGTTTTGCTTCAGGAACCAGTTCTTGAATCGCATCAGAACTTGTATCGTCAGATGCATTATCAGTATCTTGTTTTTCATCTTTGTTTTCTGCATTTTCTTCTTGCTTCCGTTCTATTTCATTGCTTTCTTCTGTTTCTTGTCCTAGTTTTGATTGTTTCATCTGCATCGCGTTTGGAGCGGCCTTTGAGTTTATCATGTCCAGGAATGACTTGTAGTGAGGGTCATTTTCGGAATTATCGAATCCAGTGAACATTCTAAACTTGTAATCAGCTGTCGGAATTCCAAAAACACGCAAACAGAGTCTGCAACCGCGTGTTATCCACTCAGATGTCCTCTTGCCGTTGTGCCCGCCCTGTAAAATGACGAATTCTTTCTCGCTGCCGTTATATGCTTCAAAAACTTTCTGGCCTTGATCAAATGGAACAAACTCATCGTCGGTGGCGTGCCCCATTATCATGGGAATGTCCATTCCGTGTTTCGCTGACTCAAGAGGAACAACTGTGTAGATATCAAACTTTGCCACGTCTGAGATGCAGCTCCTCAAATACCATATTGCGGGACCAATAACGAGGCTCGGTACGCCCATGGACGCCGCTATAGCATAACTGACATCGTAAATCGACGTGAAAGTTGAATCCACAACTCTTCCAACAAGTTTTGGATGATTCGTGAGAATTGCGGTTGCTGCGCCCATGGAGCGTCCCCAGAGCACGAATTTAGTGAATCTGTATGAAGATGTCAAGTTATACAAAATCGTTTCGACGTCACGAGTCTCGTAATAGCCCAATGAGATGTAATCCCCAGTGCTCTCGCCGCAGCCAACAAAGTCGAAGCAGTAGACAGCGATTCCTAGGGGACAAAGGTTCGGAACTAAGAATTGTCCTTCTAATTGCGACGAAGCGTTGCCGTGGAGGTAAATAACACACGGGATTCCAGACATCGGGTCTATTCCCTCCATAAAGTAGAGTGAGCCGACGATTTTTTCCTTCTGTTGGTTCCTAAAATTAATCGGATGTCTGACGAAATACATGTTATTGGACTGAATCTTGAGTGGGAGCTCGCCGATGTCGTACTCCCTCCTTGGAGGACGAATAATAGCGTTGATGGCTTTCTCCTTTATCTCGGAGATGCTCATATTCTTTGCCGCCATTCTACATTATGATTTCCTGACATTTGACACCTTACACGTCATATTTCATATATCACCTTTCATTTTCCATACAATCTGACACATAATACTTTACATGTCATATCTCACATGGCGCTTTTCAATTCACTAGTAATTTGACATATGACACTTTTCCACTCTTTGGTGAAAATGCATCATCATTGTGCTTATGATGCTTTTTGTTGGATATATATGATCATGCCTCCTGTGTCATGGAGAATATATTAAAATCACAGAATTTTCATTCTTTCTTGGTTTTAAAAATATTTTTTTTTGCAAACTTGACGTTCCAAAAAGTGACATTTACTCGGCAACTTTAAATGATTTCTTTCTTGTTGTCTTCTGCCTCGTCTATAGGAATTCTAGTTCACGAGGAGAGGTCCTTTGTCGACTACATTCACAGAACTAACCAAATTTTCACTGGAGAAGAATATCACATCAGATTAGGCATTTATTTAGCAAATAAGAGATACCTTGATGAGCACAACAGAGCAAACAAAGGATTTAAGCTAACAATGAACCATCTCACGTGTCTAACGCGTACAGAATACAAATCAATTCTCAGTTACAGAGAAACACAAAGAAAGAATGTTGCACAACCAGAAGATGTAAAGCAGGTTCCTCCTGATTTCTGGGACTGGAGAGATTACTTCTATGTCAACAAAATCAAAGACCAAGGAATGTGCGGCGCTGAATGGGCATATTCTTAGATCCAAGCATTCGAATCTGACTGGGGAATATACACATTCGATTTGAAGGTCCTCTCAGAGCAGTATCTCGTGGATTGCGCAACCTGTGCTTATAGATGCAGCAAGGGATCTCCGCAAGATGTTTTCAATTCCATGCTATCATCCGAAACTAATTGATTAGAAGAAGAGTCTAAATATCCATGGACTGGTGTTGTTGGAGCGTGCTACATGGATCAAAGCAAGTTTGTTGTTTCTCTTAAGGATTATAGAATATTTTACATTTGTCCCGATAGTTACATGAAAACATTGATTCAAATCCATCCAATTATCGCCGGCATCGATGCCAGCCTCCATTCTATCCAAATGTACCACACAGGAATCTACCAGGACAGTCAATGCAGCTGCATATTCCTCGATCACTCACTCGGTATCATCGGATGGGAAAAGGAAGCTGATATAGGTTACTGGATACTCAGAAACTCATGGAGAGAAGGCTGAGGTGAAAAAGGCTATTGTAGGCTAATCGCTGGCCATGAAATGTGCGGAATCAACAGAGGAATATTCGAATTAAACACACATTAAGATTTTTTTTAACTTCTAATATATCTGTTATATATTGTTTGAGTATTAATTGCTACTGTGAGTTATAACCGAATTACACTATATTTTATAATAACAAAAAACAAATTTTAAAAAAATTCATCGTCTTGGACTTCGTTTAGCACCTTCTGGGAGCGAAGGAAGTATTAATTTCATAGGATTATCGATATTATCGTTGATTTGAGATCTCAAACTTGCTTGCGTTGCTTTTATGAACTCAAGTTGATACGATTTGCGCTGATTCCAAAGTTTTTCGCGATCTGATGCCATGCTTCTGTAAATTTGCAAAACTTTTTCGCGATTATGAAAAGTATCTCTATTTTTCTCAACGGTACCATTAAAAACGTACTTTCTATCCTTATTAGCACTTACAAGGACATCCAATTCATGCTTTTGCTTAGCCAAAAGCCTTTCTCTCGATTCAATATATGCTTTATAATGCTTTGACTTTGATTGCATCAATTCTTGCTGATACAATGCATCAGCGTCCCTTCCCATTTGGTCTGCTTCATCGAATTTCTTCGCTCTTATATATCTAACTTGTTGGTCTCTCATCGCGCGTAATTTTGGAGATATCTTGTTGAATTCACGCAATTTCATCTCAGAATTCCATTTCTCTTGGTGCTGTCGCAGTTCTTCTTCGTGTTTCTTTTTTAGATTTTTCATTGATCTTTCAACTCTGCTTTCTAGTCTGTCTTTTTCGTATTCTTTCGAGTGATCGAATATAGTCGTGTCTGTGATAATGTGCTGTGCTCTTAAATCAACACAGCTCATTTCGTGATTTTGAATAACGTCTTTCATGGATTCAAGCAATATTTGCTTTCCTCTGACGATAGCTTCCTCTACGTTCTGAGCTTGGTGGAATTCTTTGTTTTTATAGTATGCATTTCGCTTTTGTTCGAGAGATGCTAAACTTAGTTGCAAAATTTCGGGATTTCGCGTCTCTAGAGGCGATCCAAGTAAAATTTGAGTGGCCACTGTAGATGCGAGATCTGAATTATTGTGAATAAAGAAATCTATTTCAGGATCTTCCTGATATTCAGGAGTTGACGGCAAAGTTTGCCTTTTATGCTGTTTTCTTCGCGGTGAACGTGGACTCTGTATGATGTTGGACGGAGATCCCTGCGGAGTTTGTATTTTTCTCGCATTTCTTTCGCGGCCAGTTCCAAAATAAACTTCGGAGTTCGAATTCGCTTTCGGGCTTTGGTAGAATATCTCAAAAGAGTCGTCAATGTTCACTCTCGGCGTGAAATCGTTGTCTCCGATCGGAGAAAATAGTTTTAGATCATTATAACTTGATTTCATTATTTTTTTAACGAGCAATTTTTTTTCGCTACATTATGTTTATATTTTTTTTTATTTTTTAGCCTTCTTATACTTTGATATCACTATATTTATATAAATTTCATGTTTTTGGACCCATAGAAGTAAGGAATCTTTTTTCATCGATTTTCTGCTCTTGGGTATTTTGTTGAACGTAATAACTTTGCATAGTAATACTTGGGTTATGATGGAATTGAACCGCAACATAACTCATTTCTAAATATCTTGACATGTTGAGATATCAACAAAAGAAAATTAGTGCTCAGTTGACTTTCTTTGTTCATTTTCTGAACACGAAGCCAATAAAAACATTGTATCTATTGATGATCAAAATATATAAACAATAAATTATTTGAAAATAAGATTTGATGTTTTGCATCGAAGAAATTAAAGCTAAAATAACAAAATTAATCATGTTAACTTATATAAATATATATTGATTGTTTAATGGAAGGTAAATGTATTGGGAAAATTATGCTGTGATAAAAATTGATCATTATTGCTGAATCAGGTTTCGTTCGTCAAATAAGGTTAATTTCATTAATAATCTTCTCTTTGTTTAGTGGAATGGAAGGCAAATTTGTAAGAATCCAACTTTTCAAATGATCTACATTATAACATATTGTGTAGATCCATATATACAAGTAAGGCATGTAAGCTTCTGGAGAAAATCATTTACAAATTGAACATTTTTTGTATTGAATATCAATTAAAATTTAAAAATGTTTATTCGAACATATAAAGGCAGAAAACCGACGGAGAGACATCACAGATGAATAGCTGTAAGCAGTTGAGCTCGACATCACAATGAGGTCGATGGAACAAAAAGAAAGCTTCTGAAATTTTTTGTGTCAAAAATAAGCTTACATGACAAATTGTCAGAAATGTTCTTACATGTCAAAGAACAGAATTTTCGAGTTCAAAACATGGATTGTTGGCAAGTAGATTGCGCAAAGGATCAGCTCATTAAAATATAACTGTGATCAACCATATTTCCAATGGGAATAACTCTTAGATTCGCAAACACGTTTCCGATTTACGTTCGTTCTATCATATGGCATATTCTTTGCCTTCTATAGATGAACTTGAAAAAATTTCATTACGAAGATTCCGAAGATCGCTTCGAGCGAAATCATCACATGAAAATACAATATTTAACTGTACAGTTACATTCAGATAAAAATTTATATCAATTTTGTACTGTGGATATCGATTCAAGTACTTTAGTTATGGAAAATTCGACCACAATGGGATAATTTTGATGCGAAATGAAGGCAATCAATATCATAAATCAAATGTGTGTAAACTATGTTCCTATTTTATATTTTCCAGAATTGTAATGTATGAAAGATATTAAATTTGAAACGATTTTTTAATGAAATATGGTGTTTCAAGCATGAGTAAATCTTTTTAAAAGCAGAGTCTTATTGCGGCATCATGATAGTTAATGCTGAACTTCGGTTTTTAGAATTACTTGATGAAAATAGTGTGATTAAACAGACTGAAAGCTACTGATTCTCGCACCCGTAGGCAAAAGTACAAACAAATTAATTTTCCAAAGACCTGATTGTTAATAATTGTTGAACTGGATCTTAAATAACAAAATCTTCATGCTTTAATGAACTCCTCTTCACATACACCAAGAGTATAATACAATTCCATTACTCTTGAAATCAAATCGGCCACAAATTTTTCGAACAATCAAAAATCATTAGAGAAATACCACAAATTCCACGGCAACTTTATTTATTTTCGCAACCTGTGATCGTTTCATTATCCATCTTCCTAAGATCTTAGGTTTTGTTTGCTTTGGAATACCTTAAACTAATTTTTTAGGACCACAATGGAAATAATTGTGAAGTTTAAACTTGATTTTACTTCATGAATCACAATGCATGATTATGGAATACTGAACTTTTGAATGCTTACCGACCATATCAGCGAATATTTGTCTTCTATTTGCTGTAGTAAAGATTATTTCTTGTTTTTGAAATTTTTATGCCTAAAATAATCGTAACGATTGAAATTTATTTAATTAAATATATTCTACGACATTTGTATAACATAATTACAGCAAGCAAAATTTCTAACGAAAATAATCGTATGTTATACAATTATCTAAAGTCAAAATATTAATGTTATATAGCAACCATCGGGCTTTTTTCCCTTTCCCATATGGGGGTCTTCCCCACGTGCGTCCCCAAATGGGGAAAAATTATATTTTACAATAAAAAGTGTTTTTTTGGAAAATGGGGGAAACTTTTTACAGTGGGGAATCATATTAGATGAGGAAATATACCGCGAATTCATGGTTTCAATTTCAAACAAAAAACGAAATACCTTTCTCCATTTTTCCTCTCAATTTTCCCAAAAGGTGACGCAAAATTGAATACCCGCCACGCATTTTTTAGTTTGGGCGACTCAATTTTTGGGAAAAGTGACGCTTGATTACAATACCGCAAATGGGGTTTTGGGGAATTTGAAAGTCATTGGCCGCAAAAATGGAGATTTCGTAGTTTAATTGCTTGTAATATAATAAATCAATGCTATTTTTGCTTTTTGAACTTATAAGTTCCGAATTTTCAGTTCATTTATTTGTATTTGTCATGTGGCCGGAGGCAAAGCCTCCGGCCACGATTTTTTTTTTGGTTCCCCAATGGGGAATAAACTTAAATAACGTACAAAAAGTGACCTGCAAAACCGACGGTTGTTATATAGTTAGCAGATCAAAATTCAATTAGAACTAATTTTAATTTATTTGAGAGAAAAATAATCATATGATATATAATTTCGAAAATTCCTTGTTATTATAATTTCTGCTTATATGGGATGAAAATTTCATCGAGATTTAATTAAAATATTTTGATGTGATTTTTTAACGCGCGATGTTTTCACTGTTAAAACACTATACACAACGAAATATGATACTGCATATCGACAAATAGCTCTATCAAAAAATAGGTGTTGGTATGCCACGGCGTCTTAAGGCGTCCCCGCTGTAAACTATTCAAATGAACTTCAGCGTCCCTGATGAAACACTCCAACAAGAAGTGCTTTCTTCAGTGATTCTGCTTCGTGCAAGTGCTGTTAAGCTTCGCCAACTCTCATCTTTAATAGGCGGGGGCTGCGCCCCCCGAAAACACATGAATTTTTTTTTTGCATTTGTCGTTCATTTGGGGACGAAGCATCCGAAAAATATCCATGAATAATACCACCACAATGCATGGTAGCGAGTATAATATCAGAATGGGAATAAAATCGACCACAGCCGTGCTTCAGAAAAATAAACTTTATTTGAGAGGCTTTCACAATTTCTTTCTCAACAATTTGCGAAGGAGGATCACTCATTTCATTTCATGTCCAAGCACATCAGCAAGTCAACTGAGCGCATTGATAACATCAAGGCATGCCTGAAGACTTACTCCAGGCTCCTTAGAAGAGACTTTCTCGCCATATTGGTGAAGATGTCCGCAAAAGAATTCGGAATCAGAACAGTGAGATGCGATTGGAGAACCAGAAAGGGAATGCTAGCATTCCTTCAGTCCACATGGGAAAGGTTCTTCCAGCAGCTAAACGAAAAAACCATCTTTAAGTGGTATTGTTCGAATTTCGAAGCTTGTGAAAAGCTTTTCTCAAACAGAAAATTCATAATGTTCATCTACATGAACTGGAAGCAGTATGAGAACTTCCTCTCTAATCCAAATACAATCATCTGCATGAGATCTCACACAAAGGGCATCGAGTCGCTTTTGACAACAAATTCATCCAATAAAAACGCTGAATGGCTCAAGACAGAAACAGGAAAGGGAATATTAGAGATGGTTGCCCACTTCAAGAAGGGAAACAGTTCGAAAGTCGTCTCTGATGACGACGAAGTCATTTCTTCTCCAGAAGAAAATGCTCAAAACACAACACAGACACAGCCAATTCAGACAGAGACTCCAGCAACAAATCCAGATGACGATATAGACCTTGAATATTCATTTATCCTCTTCCCACAGGAATTCAACTTCTTCGAGAG
Organism: Trichomonas tenax; assembly: GCA_023091735.1. Taxonomy (NCBI): domain Eukaryota; phylum Parabasalia; order Trichomonadida; family Trichomonadidae; genus Trichomonas; species Trichomonas tenax. The sequence goes on along the minus strand of JALKBU010000742.1, from coordinate 10,465 downwards.
CAAGGAGTCCATCTTCTCTCCAAATCTTGAGGATGCATTCATAATGGATAATTTCTCAATCTAAAAAATATTATGTTTGTTTTTTATTAAATCAATCCTTTTTCATCGGTCTTTTCTCTCTGTTGTTTATTTTTCGATTTGGTCTGATTGGAAATTTAGGGGTTTGTTTTAGAAAAACAGGGGGTGTGAAATTGTTTTTGATCATATAATGTTGTTTGATTGATATCAGATCTCAAGCACATTAGCACTGAATTCAGCACCGGAAGCATTATATATTCTTCTAGGTTTTCATTCCCAATTTTCAACTTTCATGGAAATTTTAATTCAATTTTAAAAAATCGACTTTTAAGTTAAAAGATCTTAAAAGTCTAAAATACAATTTATCATTAAACTCCCATTTCTTGCCAAATATTGACAATATTCGCTTAATTCACATCTTTATGATGCGCAATCATGATATATAACAAAATACCTATCATATAGATACAATGCATATTGATATAGTATGGATCTGCACATGTATTGTCGCTGAATTTAGGGAAAATTTGAAATTTTTGCCTTCAATTCTATGAAATATGATCCTTTAAATGGTACAAATGCCATATCTTTTTAGATTAATGTATTTTCATATAATTGATTTATGTTGAATTTAAAATTTGAAAATGAAAATAAAATTTTTAATTTTCAGACAATATATTATGGACGTTTTATTATCGGACAATGGGATTTTACCAAATGGCAGAGATGTGGCCAAATGAATCAGTAAGAATGGCGCTTGGGAAGATATCAACAAGATAACCGTTGAACAAATCAGCAACACCGTGTCCAGAAACGATAGCACCGGGAACACATCCAATTGTTGCACTCAAGTTGATTGCAGCATTGAGCATTTGATTTCTTGCCCATGAGAAGAGAGAATTTCCGAAAACTGGGAGCATTGGGTCGAGCAGTTCAGAGGCGAGTGCCGCACCAACGTTTGGACCAATTTGGCCAACAAAGAATGCCGTAAATTGTTCATCAGACTTCTCCTTCTGGTGAGCTCTTCTGATCTTTTCGAGTGGATTGTTGACGAGAGCGACAACTCCTGCAGCTGCCACACCGCCAGCGACGTAAGCAGCGACTCTGCATCCATCTTCATCTTCACGATGATGTCTGTAAGTCTCAGAAACCTCGGAAAGGATCTTTGTGGCAATTGGATATGCGACAAATGTTGTTGCTGTTTGGAATCCGTGAAGTAAAGCATCATTAAATGATAAAACTGATTCATCGCCTTTGATGCCGTGGACAACGGAGGTCGTGAACATGTCGCCTAACGTTGCAGATGCGTAAACTTTGAGCATGTCTTTCATGAACGTCTTGTTTTCGTTGCTGCACATTTTTTTTGAAAGTGATCGCTCTATCGTTTGAGAAATTTTGGTCATATCATTACTGACATATGTCAAAAAGTGTAACTTTACATGACAAAATATCAATCGCTCGATTTGATTTTTCATCAATCTATTGTTTATCATGCCCGATATTTGCTTATAAGACACATATATAAATCTTGTATGTCGCTATAGCATATAATTATATAGAGCTTTCAATATGTTTCACATTGTTATTGACATAAAAAATCAGATTATAAAGTGTTATTTTAATGTGCTATTCCGCAATTAAAGATTCATAAAAACTATTATCAGTTTATTATATGTAAATGTAAATGGATTGTCTTCAAGAAACTTACATATTGAGATGTATTCGTAATATTAATGATGCCTTGAAAAATTATTGAAAAGAAAAGTTTAGGAATTTCAAATTATTTTGCTTATTTCCTCACCAAGCCAGTCAAATCCTTCATAAAGTCCATCTCCTGTTGTTCCACAGCATCCCTGGACCTTCCATGGCCTGTTGACTATTGTATCAAGAGATAATTTCTTTGCGAGTTCATGCGGTTTGACAGCATGAGGAAGATCCTGCTTGTTTGCAAAGACAAGAACAACAGAATTCCTCATTTCGTCCTCATCCAGCAGCTTATGGAGCTCTTCCTTTGCTTCATCAAATCTCATATAGTCATTAGAGTCGACTACGAAAATGAGGCCGCTTGTATTGTGGTAGTAATGCCTCCAAAGTGCTCTGATTCTATCTTGGCCTCCAACATCCCAAATGTTCATGTTGAAGCCTCCATACTCGATAGTTTCTGTGTTGAAGCCGATTGTTGGAATTGTGACAACTTGGTCACCAAGTTTGAGTTTGTAGAGAATAGTCGTTTTTCCTGCAGCATCGAGTCCTAACATGAGTATTCTAGTGTCTTTGTTCTTGAACCACTTCGCGAATGTCTCTGAGAACAGTAATCCCATCTTTCTTCTCGAAAAATGAAGTTCAATCTCTAACTTCCTTTTTTAAAGATCTCATTCACAAAATCAAACATCTGACCAGTAAAGAATTTTTTTGACAAAACCAAACATTTGACCATGTAAAGTATTCAATATTTATATTTTACGTGGCAAAATTATATAATCTTTTCAAAAAAGAGAGCTACAATTCAATAATTCTCCACTAGATATACAATTAAATAAAGTGATAACATTTTTTCTTCGAAAAATATATATTTTGTCAAATCAGAACTTCAAAATTCGAAATATGACGAATACTCTGAAACATAGCATCCCCATAAAATATTAATATACCTGTCAAACCTGCGCAATATTGAATACTTTGCGCATTTTTTTATCTAAAAACAGCTTGAAAATGACATATTCATAATAGAATCAATTAATGTTAATATCTTTAATATACCCTGATTATATTGAGTTCTATAACAAACATTAAAGCAAATAATAAAATATATGTGTTTTAGATCTATACAAAATCCCATCAAATGGGCAGAACGTTTATTCAATGGCATTATTGGATTTTAGATATTTAACGATTTCGAGAGCATTCAATTTGATAGCCATTGATAATGGGGACATTACCACAATGATGTTAAAGTATGAATAATGTATTACATATAATAATGATGTTAAAGTGTGAATGATTGATTACTTTCATATTGACATCAGCCCCATGCTCAACTAAATATTAAACAATTTCAAGAGACTTCATTTCAATGGCAGCTGATAATGGTGACTTATATCATAATGATAATTAATTGCGAATGACTGATTTTATACCAAAATAATAATCGCGTGTGAATAATTGATCCAATATCATAATGATGATAAAATGCGAATGATTGATTCTATATCATAATGATTATCATTTGTGAATAATTGATCCAATTTCCTAATAATGATAAAATGATAGTGATTGATTCCATATCATAATGAAGAATTCCACATCAAAATGATTATCAAATCTGAATGATTTATTAAATATTATAATGATGGGGAAATGTGAATGATTTATTCCATATCTTCATGATGAGAATAATTAATATTGTAATAATGATCAAATGTGAATGATTGATGCTATATCAATATGGATGACAAAATGTGAATAATTGATATGATATCTTAATGATAATCATACGTTAACGATTGATTTTATATCAAAATGATAATGATATGTGAATGATTGATTAATTTCACATTGACATCAGTGCCATATCAACTAAAAATTGAACGATTTCGGGAGACTTCATTTCAATTGCAGCTGATAATGGGTATTTATATCATAATGATGATAATAAAATGTGAATTATTTATGTCATATCATAATAATAATCATATGTGAATGATTCATTCAATATTATATTGTTGATAAAATGTGAACAATTGATATAATACCAAAATGATAATAAAATGTGAATTATTAATTCTATATCACAATGATGAAAAAATGTGAATGGTTGATTTGTTCCATGTTGACATCAGCCCCATGCTCAACTAAATATTGAACTAGTTCCAAAGACTTCATTTCAATGGCAGTTGAAAATGGGGACTTATATCATAGTGATGATAAAATGCGAATGATTTATATAATATCATAATGATGATGAAATTTGAATGACTCACTTTATGTTCGATTGCTTTCATGATGACATCAGCCCCATGATCAACTAAATATTGAACTATTTCCAAAGACTTCATTTCAATGACAGTTGATAATGGTGACTTATATATCATAATTAAACTAGTTTGATTTACTTGAGTTACAGGTGAACAAACATGAATTCTAAATCAATTGCATTCTCACTTCCAGTTAGATATAAAAACGCTTTGAAATTTCCATAATAAAAACATTTTGCTGCATTCATTCTTCTGATTGATCCTTTTAATTCGAGGAGCCAATTAAAAATGTCATTATGACTATAAGTGATTGTGGCATCTAAATCTTTATCAGATATTGTATGACCATCATTATATAAAGACATAATGATATTTTTGTTTCCTCTTTCAACTGCAGGAACAAATGTTTGATCAGTGATTTCGCCCCCCCCCCCATCAATCAGAGATATTCGCAACATTTTTCTGATCCATATTTGTGTTTTTGATTGACATCAAAGGAATCTTTCATTGCCTCAACCTGAAGTTCTTCAAGCCTGTCCCATGCAACTGAGTGGAAAACTGTTCCAGGTGGATGAATGTTAATGACATCACAGCGTAATTTTTAAGTGTATAAAAAAGAATCGCTTTAGAAAAGTTTTTATAGCGATGACTTATAGACGCAAGCCGAAAACTCTACTAATAATATGTATATTGTGCACAATCCAGACTATGAGATATGCATCAAAAGCTTATCGATAAATAGAATTAGATCTGATATCCTGCAATCATACTTATTATACATATATATAATCTTATTAGGTGATACAAATATATAAGGATATGTGATTATTGATACTTATATATAAGTATATGTTAAGCACTGCATATTTTATTGCATTTCTTTGATGTTATAATTTGTCAATTTGACAACTTGACAATTTACATGTCAGGTGTTTTTTTTTGCCAAAATTGTATAATAACCGAAAAAGTATCATTTTGGCAAGAAAAGGAGAGAGGAGAGGAGAGAAGAGGAGAGTCGAGAGGGGCACAAGAGATGGTACTTGTGTATACGTGTTGGAGCACTGTGGACCAAATAAAACATGGTCACAATGAGAATTGAAACTTTTCGACTTGACGCCAAAAAAAGCCACCAAAATAAAATCAACGCGAAATAAGTACTAAATATAAATCTATTTGATGTAGCTATTCATATCTAAATAAAATCAAATAATTTTATGATTATAATTGTTGACACCTGACATCTAAATTGTCAAGTTGTCAAATTGACAAATTATAACATCAAAGAAATGCAATAAAATATGCAGTGCTTAACATATACTTATATATAAGTATCAATAATCACATATCCTTATATATTTGTATCACCTAATAAGATTATATATATGTATAATAAGTATGATTGCAGGATATCAGATCTAATTCTATTTATCGATAAGCTTTTGATGCATATCTCATAGTCTGGATTGTGCACAATATACATATTATTAGTAGAGTTTTCGGCTTGCGTCTATAAGTCATCGCTATAAAAACTTTTCTAAAGCGATTCTTTTTTTTTATACATTTAAAAAATACTGCCATGACATCAGAAACTTTATTTTCATAAAAGCCTGTATCGAAATTAAAACCTAAGCTATTGAGAACAATCTTGAAGTCTTTGTTTTGAGGTGTGTAAACAAAGCTTTGATGTTCATGAACATCTCGAAGAAAATAAATTGCCATGTAAATGTCAGATGTCAAAAGACGATAGCACGCTTTTGCTGACAAAAATTTAAAATTACTTTTTCTCGAAAATTACTCGATCAAAGTATACTAATCTATTTTCCGTTATTATTCATATCCAATTATGAGTAATATCCATGAGTTTATATGATTTTAAATAAATTTGAGAACTTAACGTACAATATTTTCAATCATAAAAATGACTTCTCTCAGGATTCCTGTTATTCCAAAGTCACCAACACAGCGCCACAGACCGACAGTAGACCTCTTATATGCAGATATCGAACAATCTATCACTGAAATTGGAAACGCGAAGTTATCCAAATTTTCAGAGTTCATCTTAGCACAATCAGTAAATGTCGAACGATCCAAACGATTGGAAGTCTTCGAGCCAGAGGAGGTCATCCTAAATAACACAAATCACGTTCAATCTACAGAAGAAGTTTGTCAAATGGAAGAAAGAGATAAAGCAATCTCTAAACAACTCGCCAAAATACGTGCACTTACATATGCTCTTGAACAAGAGCAGAAATGTATTCGTCTTACACTTACAGGAAAATAAGAAAAATTGATTTTTTCATTCTATTTCAAGAAATCACCACTCTATCACTTTAGCAACTTCTTTTAATGCCATTTTGCACGTTTGAATATATGTAATTACATACTTTTTTCTGTGTATTTTACTTCGAATAGATGAATCATTCTTGATACCATGAATATATAGAGGATCATTGGTTCAATCTGGGCCATGATTGTTTTAGTTTTATATTGTTTTTATATTATTTGTTAATAAAGATTTGCGAATTTGAATCTTATGCAAACCACAATTATATTTTTTGGTTTCAGCAATCATAAAAGAAACAAGTTTTGGGCTTATTGTATCATCCAAATAAAATTTTCCAAATCGAAATGCAATTATATGCTTAAACAACAAAAATTTGCCGAAAATATAGTCATGTCAATATCAAAAACTAGTTTATTAAATAGTTTTCTATGAAATATGTTTTCAATATTTTATATTTGCGATTTGAATTAAAATCATTTTATAAATAAACTATACAATAAGAATATAGAATATATGTAATATTAGCTATGCTTGATTTTGAGTTTTTGAATGAAATGATTTTATCAAAACAATTTGAAAGCGTTTTTAAGGCTAAAGACCCATATATTCATATAAATTTTGTTATATTTGTAACATTTTTCTATATTAAAAGTCCGAAATTCAAGTTTTGACAATCTCGATTTGTAAATAATTGAAATAAAGCTTCGAAAACTCGAAAAATAGGCTTTATTGAGTGTAAAGATTTCAAGTCATAGTTTTCAATTTTATTTATGTTGTCAGTTTTTATAAATATAAATGTCATCAAACCCTTTCGAAGTCGGCATTGATGAGTCCTACAATCCATTCCAAGGCGGCAGCGGATACACACAGGCCCCAGCTGCACAATCGAACTACTCAGCAGCGACCGACGACAACACAGCACCATTAAATCCGCAACCTTCGAGCTCTGGCGTAAAGGACGCTACCACTGGCATAAACATCTCAGAGGAGGAATTGATGAAGAAGGAGGAAGCTTTGAGGAAAAAGGAAGAGAAAATTGCGGCAAGAGAACGCGAAATCGAAATTGCTAAGCAGAACGGAACTTACGACGCCCTCAACGCACACAAGAGGAACTTCCCTCCCATTCTCAAATTATACAGATATTATCCTGAAGATGATCTCCCAGAAGAATCGATTAAACTTGTACAGTTGCTCAAATGGACACTTCACGCAGCCACATGCGTTTGGCTCTTGAATTTCATTGTCTCCTGCTGCGAATTTGCACCAGGTATTTCTAAGATAATCGAATCTATCGCAACACACATCATTTTCGCCGCCCTTTACCTCTGCTTCGGACCACTCGTCTTCACAGAGATCTCCTTGATGTTGCTTTATGACGCCCTCCATCGCAGGAAAGGTGTCAGATTTTTCTTTGCTATGCTTGCAACATGCCTCTATATTGCGTTCTGTGCTTTCATGTCTGTCTTCGGCGGATGGGGCTCCAACGGTTTTATCATCTCAATCGATCTCCTTAAGACCGACAAGAACAAGTGGGTTGCAATCTTTGCACTCATCTACTCAATCATCGCTTCTTGCCATACTGCCTTCGTTATATATGTTTTCATCCTCATGATTCACTTCTTCAGGACACACAAGATCTCCGAGCTCGCTGCAAGAGAGGCTGCTGGCTATGCTGCTAACTACGCTGTTGACCACAAGACAGAACTCATTCAGGCTGCTAAGGATAATCCAGATGTTGCAATCAACGTTGCTCAGACTGCTGCTACATACACATAAGTTCTAAAAATAAACATCATTTTATTTCTTTTATTATCTGATTCAATTTATGATAATATTCATATTTTTTATTCCGTTTTTCTTGATCATATTTAAATATTTAATCATTTCTTTGTTTTCTTTGTGCGCGTCGATTTTGAAACAAAATGAAGATCATATGAGAAAGATTGATTTCATAATTTTGTGATGATATTCTTTTTCTGTGGTGGAGTTGCACCATGCTCAATTAGATATTGAACAATATCTTGATCATTGCGTTCAAATGCTAAATATATCGGATAGTGATATATTAATGATAGTCAAGTGAATTTGATGCTCAGTATATATAGGGTGTCGAGAAAATATTTTAGCATCTCAAGTCAGGAGATAGGAACAAGATGAGCACATATATATAATCGCTACCGATGATAATAAAATATCAGCAAAATTAAAAAAAACATTGATATAATCAATTATCATCAACCATTCAAAGCTATTGTATAATGCAATCAAAATAATATATCTATATTGGAATTTCCTCAAAAATTAGTTTCGGTGTATTATTTGTGTTTCTTTTTCATTACATTTAGACAAACGATCAAGTAACAGACTATTACTTGACTGTCAATAGAATCTATTCATAGTAAATTTATCAAATTTTTCGAATGTGAATCTCAAGATATTTCCACATTTTTAGCAAAGATGTTAATTTTACTTCATATTGAAAGGACAGTACCTCCTTCGAATTCCAATCAGTATCTTTTCTCAAAAAACTGCACAATTTTTTGATAATTTATAGTGCTCACAAAAATAGGATCGTGAACTTTACAAAAACTTTCGAGAAACTTCAAAACGTATTTTCCAGAATAATGCACGAAACATCTTGATTCATTAAACAAATTTTGAATGCTTTATTTTTTGAATAGTAGTGAAAAATATTATTAGTTCATTATATTCTATATATTATTTCCAGCTATTTTGGAAATTTTTAAACAAAAAGTACCGCTTTGGAGCTTTTAACATCATAAATCGGCCTTGCACATGCAATCATATTGATGTATTAGATTAAAAATGGACTTTTCCAAAAAATTTATTTTCAAATAAATATATTTATCGCCTTATTTTTGTCTTTTATTATTGCTAATCCAAATTATAGCAGATTGGTAATATCATAAATCCGATAATTTTGTTTTTTCTCATCAATTCATATTTTATCATAAAGTATCGATATACCTTCATTCTTTGTTACATTATTCTGCATCTGTATTGAAATATATGGGCAATATTTTTATAGTTGAAATCAGTTTTTAGAACAACTTTCCATGGCCAAAACTTTTATTTCAAATTCCAACGTTTTGTTAAAAATTTTCAAAGATATTTATGCGTAATTTAACGAAAATAGATAATGGGATGCACTTTATTTTAAATAGAATACATTTCTACATCATTAATTAGATTTGTACGATTATTTTCTGACAATCTTTGACAAATAAAATTTATTTCAAAATTTACTTGCCAAATATCCATTTTACTTGACAAACGAGACCGTTTACTATTTAATTATGGCATCACTAATGTGCTGATTTGAGGCGAGTATCATGATGTAAAAGCCGCTTACACCAGTTCAAACATAACTAAAAACTCAGCTGCAGTGAATTTGCTTAGTTTTTCTCGGGAAAGCACCCAAAATTATTGGTTTTTATACCCGAAATCAATATTCAGCATCCTAAACTAGCTTGACATATCATATATTTAGTTGCATTCTCTCAAATATCATCTCTTGATCCTTAAAGCCCTATAATCTCGGCTTCAATAATTATTGTTTAACATTCATGCTTAGATTATTTCCCAACTTACCTGGGCACACCATGAAAGTCGAAATACTCAAGAATTTTCCTATCTTTCAATGCGTATTCCATATTTTTTCTTTAATCTTTTCTTTTTCTTTGTTATTTAGTAAATATATGCCTATTGTAGTATTTTTAATCCAAATCAACTTTACAAAAAAGATACCTATAGAAAGATTCTGTTAAAAAATAGGCTCACAAAATTGAATATCGATCCTATTATAGGGTGTGCAAGGGTGATTTTTTGCACAATTTGGGTATCAAAATTTTTTCTTGCTTGAATATAGTGACCAATAGCAAAGTACAGATCAATTTAAGCATATGCATAAATAAGCCGAAAGATTCTGAATCGGAATCTATAGAGCAAAATAAAAAATCAAGGCTGCGTAACATGAATAACTCTATAAAAGCAAACTGAATTTTTTTGTGAAATTTCAAAAAAAAAAAAAAAAAAAAAAAAAAAAAAAAAAAAAAAAAAAAATAAAAAAATTTTTAAAATTTAAAAAAAAAAAAAAAAAAAAAAATCAAAAATAATAATATTTATATAATTAATAAAATATTATTTTATTTACATATTATATATTTTT
>JALKBU010000741.1:0-26335 GCA_023091735.1 Trichomonas tenax | reverse complement strand
ACGTTCAAAAATTTAAGAACATTGTCGCACTGAGATTTATCATCTCCGAAGTCAACATTGAGACGGTAAAATATAGCAAGCCTATCAAATGTATCATAGTGTTTTTTGCTTTCCTTCAAAATGTAAATGGAATCATCAATACTCAATTTAGCTTTCTTAATAACATTCAAGAGATCATCGAAATTTGCTAAGACGTCGAACAATGTGTCGTTAGCGATCATCTGAGGTAAGGCCTTAGTAGTCTCTTTTGGATAGCTCATTGAAATTTTTGTCAGCCAACCTGAAAAGTGACGTGATGATTACGACGATAGCCGTGTAAACTTTTGTACGTTAGTTGGTCATTTTCCCAACTCCTCATATTGTGGAGTGATAGGCAAAAATGTTTTGCGTGCCAACGAGCCAAAGTGTAAAGTGTCAGATCTATTATATTGAAAAATTGTTGAAAAAAGTGATAAGAAAAATTTAATTTTGTCACGTAAATAATTATTTGCCGAATAAAACCAAATGTCGGATTTGAAATTAGAGGGGGAGCGGAATTTCAAGTACCACCAATCTCGAAATTCATTAAATTTGTGCTTTATAATAGGTGCCACCCATATTCAATTCATTAAATTTGTGCTTTATAATAGAAGTAGTATACAGAGTGTGATTTACCATTGGATCCAAAAATTTGTCTAACCCTGAAAAAATCCCACTCTGTGAATATCCATAATCATAATTTCCCTAATATATATAAAATACATAATTTCCTATAATTTATATCGAAATCTCAATAAATTCTTATAATTTGTTATTAAAATATATTGTTTAATTAATAATTAAAATTCTTATGGTAGGGATTTATTAATGGTTTCCATAAATTGTTAAAATAAAAATATATTTTTATATGTTTTTCTCTCATCAATAATTATAACAACAAACAAAACAATTTCTGGTGTTAATATTCAGGACTTATAAATATATATGTAATATTTCAATTAATTATAGCGATTTAGTAGATCTTTTATCTAAAGTAACAATCGATAGCAAATAACCTTAAAGCCTTTAATCGATTAAAGCTATATTAAGGTTATTTAAGTTTCTAAAACAATTTGATAAATTAATACATACAAACTTGATAACTTTATATATCCCAAATTAGCGCAAGAAGCAATATTATCATTTATATGGAGATATAGAGTTATATTTATTTAAACTCAATATATCCACTCACGTATGAACGGTATGCAGCAACGCTTTGCCGAATCGAACATCTTGCTCCCCATAATTCAAAAAGATATCTACCTTTCTGTAAATTGATTTCATATGGATAAAATGAGGAATAATTAATGCCTTTGTAAACATAAATTCTGGTGCGGGAATTATTCAATAATATTCAGCCTATGAAACATGAAAATAAAATAAAATTACACTTTTTGCACTTACATCCAAGGTTATTTTTATGCTAGAGTATTTTTATTGATAAGTTAACGAAATAGAAAAGTTTTAGGTCAAAAAAGTGTTGTTAACGTACGAAAAAAGTTTCAGATTCTTGAAAGAATGGGAATTAAGAATCTGATGAAATGGATCGAACAAGTCGCTCCGGAATCGATCAAATCCGTGAAACTGGAGTCTTTGTTCGGTCGTAAGATCGCTATTGATGCTTCTCTTTCGATTTATCAATTTCTCGTCTCTGTTCGACACACGGGCATGCAGCTCCACGACAGCGAAGGAAATACGACTTCCCACCTTCAGGGCGTACTCAGCAGGACAGTGAAACTCGTAGAAGCAGGAATAAAGCCAGTTTACGTATTTGATGGCAAACCTCCAGAGATGAAATCAAACGAATTACAGAAACGTTCAGAGAGGCGTGAGGAGGCTGAGAAGGAACTCGAAAAAGCCCTCGAAGCCGGTGACCAAGAAGCAATCGATAAATTCTCACGTAGAACAGTCCATCTCGACAAACAACAGGTGGATGAGTGCAAGAAGCTCCTTGAGTACCTCGGCGTCCCATATGTAGACGCTCCGTGTGAAGCTGAAGCTGAGTGCGCAGCACTTAACAAAGCGGGAATCGTTGATGCGATGGCAACAGAAGATATGGACTCTCTCGCTTTTGCGACACCATTTCTTCTTCGCCACCTTTCCAAGGGTGAAGACATCGTTCAGATCGACTACAAGATAATGATAGAGAAGAGTGGACTCACACGTGAGCAATTCATCGATCTTTGCATTCTCATGGGCTGTGACTACTGCGGCACAATCAAGGGAATCGGAAAGAAGCACGCTTTCGAGTTAATCAAGAAACACAAATGCTTGGAAGAAGTCATCAAGAACCTCGATAAGAAGTATGAAATTCCCGGAGACTTCGATTATGTTCGTGCTAGAGATCTCTTCTTCAATCACCCCGTTGATACAAACGTCAAGTTAGAGTGGAAGTCACCAGATGTTGAAAAGGTGAAACAGTTCTTGTGCACCGAAAAGTTGTTCGCTGAGAGCCGCGTTGAAGCTGCCTGCGCAAAACTTGTAGCCGCTAAGAAGAAGGGAACACAGAAGAGAATGGACGACTTCTTCAAGGCCGCTCCTTCTAAAGTTACATCTGTTGATCCAAAGAAGAAAGTTCCTGAAAAGAAACAACCAGCGAAGAAGAAGAAATAAATGATATTTTTATTTTTGATCCTTTATAAATTTATAAATTGATCAATTGATCGATATTCATAACAATATTTCTCATTGTTACTTTAACACTTCATGAATTTGTTGATTTTCATTTCTCGATCTCTAACTTAATCAAATCGAAGAACGTTAAAATTTGTTGTAATGTAGAAGGTACATTACCTAAATAATTGATTTGTTAAAGTATGATAATGATACTTGGATCAGTTGTGATATTTTGAAAATGATTTCATCATACGAGAATTTTTTTTCTCTATTGGATTTGTTTTGATGTGAAAATAGAATATCAACTCTATAAAAACAAGATTTGATCATATGAAAAGAAAACATCATTGGTAAGCAACTTAGATCCATAAATATATTGAAGTATTCAAAATCAGAAGTGTTAATTTGAAATTATTTTTTCATTCGAGAAGTTTTGATATTTGATGTTGTGTTTTTTGATAATATGTGACTATTAGAATATAGAAGAAGCATCTTCATAGAACGTCTTTACACAAAATAAATATATGAGATTAGTTTTGGCTGAAATATCTATAGACAGCGCCAGCAATTTCTTTTCCTTTATCGACAGCGGCGCTTGCGAGCGGTGTTGCAGCAGTGGCAACAGCGCTGACACCAGAAGTAACCGCAGAAGCGACATCTGTTGCAATGTGTTTCACAACATCAACAGCAACAGCGCCTGGGTTATTCTGTCTTGGGTGGAAGTCGATTGGACCGGAACTAGCAGATCCGTACTTATTAACCTTCGGAGGAGGAACCCAAACACTATCTTCTTCGAAATTAGGGTTAATAGCACGTGTATTGCTCTTCGGCTTTTCATCACGGAATCCTTTGTCGTCGTCATTTGCGGTATCATTGTCGTTTTCTAACATGTCATCAAAATCATCGCTATTCATTTGGATATCTTGAACACGAGAGTTCTTTTTAGCTTGTGACTGTCTGCTTTTGCTTGAAACTGGCTTCTTTACGACGATCGTTGGCTTCTTTTGAACTGGTTTGGGTTCTTCGAGTGGAGATTTCTCAACCTGCTCTTTTTCTTCTGTAATCGGGGAATTTAGCGATGCAAACGGCTGTGACATCGATCTCAGCGGTGCCTTTGTCTCCGGTTTTGGAATTTCGGTGACTGGATCAGGCTCATCCGAATTGTGATCGCCAGGAAGCTTAGCGCCCGCTTCTGCGTAGAGCTTCGCCGCGTACTGACGAGCGCCGCGAGATTTGTACTTAGTAGAGGCCGGCAAAGAGTCGATTCCGATAGATTTGAAGTAATCTCTTGCTTTCTTATTTCCTCCGCATTTCATTACGTTGATTTGCTCATCTGTCCACGAATCCAAGTCCAAAGACCTAACGAACGAGACGTGAACGCCCATTCCTCTGTGTTTTCCTGCGCATTCGAGGCAAATCCAAATTCCGTACGTTACTGATGCCCAAGTCGGGTTCTTCGCGCCGCAGTCCGCGCACGTCTTGTTGTCCGGACGACGCGCGATTCTTCTAAGTTCGTCTTTGTTATCACTCATTTTTTTGAGATTTTTTACGGTTTTTTTCCAATATGAGGCCATTCTGTTTTTTGGAGTTTTAGCGTGAAATTTGGAATCTGCACACTATGGAAAGGCTATTTTTCGTTGCAAATTTAAAGGTGTTTGCACTATTCCTTGACATCCTGTCAGATTTTTCGGGTGTCTTTCTCCTTACTTAACTCGCTATTGACGATCCATTCCTGGGCTTCTGTGGCATGATGATAAAGAAAACTATGGATGTAAGCATATCAGCGTCATAATGTTGCAGGAAATTCCTTTCATCCTGGATAATTATTGTGTTTTGTTCATTTTAAATACTATGTTATTATACGCTTTATTGTTAATACAACTAAGAGAAAAATGTAGGTGAGCTTAGATTTGTTCATAAAATTTTTAAAATAGGACATAATATCTTCTATTAACGATAAGATTAAGTAGTTTCACAAAATTTATATGGGTAAAACATCTCATATGTATTGTTAGTTGAATCTGTTGATTTAAAAACACGTGAAATCATTTGTGAAGAACAAAAAAATGAGATTTTAGATTCTTTCACTAAATTTTTTTTTATCGCTAACAAAATGAGGAGCTTTCCAGTTTCACGAAAGTTGATCAATTTTCAGTAACATTCTTTCTATTTCCGTATGGACACTATATATGATGCCTAGTATCTACCCTATGAGCAGGGGATAAATCGACTGGGCAGAAGGAGTGCAAGCACCTTTGCAAATTTTGATCAAAATCAATGTTTACAATTTTTCGGTCATATAAGGTTATTATTTAATCCAAAATTTTTGTCGTGTAAATTATGACATTTTGACAATCATTTAAAATCCCCTCATGCTAATCAAAAATAATAATAAATCATATATAAAAATAGTGCACTAAGTATGTAAAGTTCCAAGCAAGAATATATAGTGTTTCTTTGTTGCTCTATCTCTGGTTCAATGATATCTTTTTTTTAGTTTCTTTCAAGAGCAAAGATATTTACATGTCCAGCTTTATTTTTACATGACAGAAACCTCATAATATGTTAAACAGAGAAATATGTGCGTATTCAAAAAGTTCTAAATGCAAACATGAATAACAATGAGCCAAAAAGATAAATATATTTTGAATTTTCAAAATTTAGGACAATAGTTCCAAATGGTTGGAAAATATCACATGCATAATATAGGTATAACTACTTCTAGATAATATTTGGTCTAAAAAATCGTATATAAGATTTGTTAGAAAATTAAAAGTAAAATTTCATAGCATCTAAACTTTATAGAATAAAATTGCGTATGGTTGCGTCAAAATAGAAACATCTTCAAGTTTAGATGTTCATCTTCCTCCTGCGCCAGTGGCGTGTGAGTGGGTTGCGGATGTGGCGGACACCTGTCATCTGGCGGATGAACTGTGGCATTGGGCGGTTGACTTTCATCGCCTTGCAGAGGATTCTCTTTGTTCTGAGGGTCTTGTGTGCGGCCATCAGGAATTTGACTTGTAAACTTCTCAATAAAATTCGCTCTCTGTTTTATTATATATTTATGTACTTTATCACCATATTCTCGGTAAATTTTCAATTATAAGTAATAATGTCATATCAATATCAAATTATTTTGAGCTCGTATAGAGAAGATCATCTAAATATGAAATATGCTGTTATGTAATAAGAGATTTGGCCAACCAAACATCGATAAAATTTAATTAAAAATAACATTTTTAAAATTATGATATAGAAATGGGTTATTGCACTATTATATTAAGCATTTATTCACACTTATGTGTGATCTCTATTCTATAAGAAAACTATTATGATATATGATTACTATTTGTTAGATAATATCTAATATTAAAGAAAACAAATTCTACTAAGCAATACTTGATTAGCTAGATAAGGTAATGAAGGTAGAATAATGCATATATGAATTTCTATAAATTCTAAATAGCTGTATGTTTAACTTATAAAAATAATAACAATAAAAATTTTGTATATTAAGTACGAGCTGCATTAGCAATTGCCTTACTTGCATCAGTTCCTGTTGAAGTTGCTGGAGTTGTCAATCCAAGAATGTTTGATCCTTTATTAACTGTTGATCCTGATGAAACGCCAAGCTTAGGTGTTACCGATCCAAACGTAGATTTGGCAGCCGGTGAGCAAACTTCAGCGAATTTGGTTTTAGTATCGCGTTTCTCAAGATCTCTCTTTCTCTGTGCAAGATACTGCTTGAATGAAGTTTCGATTTCAAGTGTGTCTGAATATTTCTCTATGTCTATGTCATTATTGACAAGATAATCTGTTTGAAGGCCATGTTTCTTATAACTCTCTATAAGCTTTGCCATAAGCTTGTCTGACTTTTCCTTGATGTATGCCATTTTAGTTCCACAGCGAACGATTGCATCACACTGAGATTCGAGTAATTCTTTGAGAATTCTTGGATCTTCGGTATATTTTGACGGGCCTAATGATTTCTCATATAACTTAATGGTTTCTGTAATATCACTTGCTTTTTTGTCGATTTCATCGATATAATTTAAGAAAAATTTCGATGGGAATGTTCTGTTTGTATTTGCTTCAATGATACTCTTTGAATGTCTAAATTCTTCAAGTTTTTGGCGGCTATCGTCAAGAATTGACTTTCCGTGATTGATTTCTTTCGATAATGAAGTTAATGTGTGTCTTATTGCTCTAGTTGCGTTAATTTCAATCTCACTAATACCTTTATTGAAGGATTCTACGCCTTCTAATGGCTTAACTGTCTTAGAAAAGTCAGATTGAATTTCGTGGACTTGAACAAACAACCTACAGAAGCTTGTAGCGCCAAATTCTTTGTCAGATTCGTCGATGAGTGTGTCCTCGGGCATAGGGTTGATGTCTTTGAACTCTATTCCCACAGTAGCACCAAAACCTGCTCCAAAGGTCATTTTTGGTTTTGTCTTTTATATTGATATTTTGATTTTTGGATATTTGGACTATGCAAAGGATATTCTTTCATTTTTCATCGAAATTAATCACTGTTATAAATGGAATTGAAAAATAATTTTTTCCAATCACTTATTTTGATGTTTCTTCGCATTCTACACTATAACCATCCATTCTTTCTTCGATAATTAACACTTCGGTTCTCTCACTGTCATTCTATTATCGATGTGAGCTTCAAAGAACAATTCTGATATTTTGATATTATTACATACATGATGAAAATAGGCAAATAGTTATAGCTCTATTATTTCTATCAAATAGGAAGCTTTGCCTTGATTTCACAATCTACACATTCAAAATAGATAATCTTGTAAATCTTTTATTTCGAACAATAACTCATGTATTTATCTATGCCTTCCATATGTAATCTATTCATTTAAAAAATTTAGGAAAGGAAAATCAAATATTGTTTTTTAACTCTATGTTCTGATTCGAACTTGCGCACAGTTGGAACTAAAAACTAAATGAAGTAGTGATTATAGATTTCAATAAGAATATTCAATTCTAATATAAATATAATAAATACAAACATTACATTTGTTGAACTTTCAATCCATTGTGATTTAAAAGCTATATATAAGTATATTTCAAATTATTAATAGAATAGATGTATTCAAATAATATTATATTTTTTGCTATATTTGCTTATATGAACAATTGTTCTGCTAGAATTAAAAAGGCATTGAAGGATATATATCGAATTCTAAATATTTAGATCTTATATGTGATATTTATTGAATATGAAAATTATATACATAAAGTTTAAAGAAAACCAAAATGATCCAATGAGAAGACTGTGTATAACGATGTGAGATGTGTTAGAACATCCGAAAAGCGTATGGCTTTTTTTCACAAAAAAATCTATGTCACTTTTCTCTAGCGATGTAAGGAAAACGGCAAAAGTGACTTAAATAGAATGAGTACTGGCACAAGTCACAGATCTCGCAGGCAAGGCTATTATATCTTTCTCAGGGACGAGAAGATTAAAGTCGATGCATCTATTTTCGCCAAAAAATCGAGCTATTTCGCAGAGCAATCAGCAGGTAATCCGGATGGTTTCGAAGTCAAAGAAAATGTTCTTCGCGATTCATTCCTTACATTCCTTTCATACTGCCAGGACAAGAAATACGAAATTAACACAGATAACGCGTCTGATTTAATCATGCTTTCAAGAAATTGGGAAGTAAAGGCTTTAGAAGACGAAGTCACAGCTTTCTGTCAGAAGCGTAAGATTGTTGTTCGCCCACGCCACGATCCTCTTGGAAATCTCGTTGAAGCAATCGATAATCACAAAGAAACTGTCCAAGATCTCATTGAAGTGGCCAAGATCATCAACACACTTTACGACGATGACAGAATTTCTGACGTTGAGCCGGAGCTTCTCTACAGAATCATTGTTATCGCAGAGAAAGATTACGAACTCAATGAAGCTAAGTTCAAGAAATTCGTTTTGAGGTTATATAAGACAAATCCAGAAACAGCTGCCATTTTGTCACTCAAACTTAACTTCAATGATCTCACAGATGCCGAATTCGACATGATTTCTGCTTGCCCAGAAATCAGAACGCAAAGCATCAACTTCTTTGCTGCAAATTCAATCAGCATAATCCGCAATCACGTTAAGAAGAGTCTTAATGAACTTCAAATCAAGAATAACAATTTACTTTATAATTTAAACACAACACTGCGCTATCGCGAGGAAATGTTCTTGTATGAACTTGAGCAGTACAAGAACCAGAAGAAGGCACTCATTGATCAGAGACTTGAGCAGCAAAAGGCTGAAATTAATGATATCTATGAACAACTTACATCTGTTGCTGCTCACCTCGATGCTGGTGTCCTCTCTGAAAATGGCCTCATTGACCCATGTCTTTATCAGAATATAGCTGTTGCACAGAAGAAATCCAGAGAAATTCATCAGGGAATCCAAGAAGCCCTCAAAAAGGATAAACAGGCGCGCCACGGTGAGCTTAAGTCCGGCGTGCAGCAGAGACTTAAGGTCTGGGAGACCAGCCAAGGCGATGCTGATGCACAGCAGAAGATATTATTTGATGCATTTGATGAGATTGCTTCTACATCTCGCGATATCAATGAGAAGATGCAAGAGATCGATGAGAACTTAGTTACTATTAAATCAACAATTAAAGCTAAGATTGCAAGAGATAAAGTCAGAGCGGACAAAGCACGTCGTGATGCTTCCAATATATATTCTATTTTCGATGAAGCTGAAAGAAAAGATATTATCAAAGCAGATAAAGCTATCCAGGACCTTGAGGCTAAAGTCGAGGAAAGCTGTCCAATTAGAAAACACTAAAAATTTTAATTATTGGTTTGGTTTTTATAAAAATTTAAACTTTATTCTCTATTATTACAATAAAACTCTCTAAAACCATTTGCATCTATGCTCATCATCGTCATCATCTTCGCCATCACCAAGCCCCATTAATGCGCTCTCCATAAGCGCGTTTTTGAGTTCTTCATCTTCGATTTGCTGTGAAAGAGCTTTGATGAAATTAGAATCAACTTCGATCTCATTTGAAACAA
This sequence comes from Trichomonas tenax, assembly GCA_023091735.1. Lineage (NCBI taxonomy): Eukaryota > Parabasalia > Trichomonadida > Trichomonadidae > Trichomonas > Trichomonas tenax. The sequence goes on along the minus strand of JALKBU010000741.1, from coordinate 16,654 downwards.
TAACTGTTGCAATTTCAGTAGCATTTAATACACCAGGAACTCTCATAATGAATGCTGTTATGACTGGAGCCAATTCCTGCAACGCGGACTCGTTCATCAATGATGTTATGAATGCATAAACTTTTTCTTTTGCTTCATAATTTGCAAAGTTTTGGTCTTTGAAGATCATCACCTCTAAAATCTTTGAAACATAACCATATGTTTCTTCATTGTTACCGACCTCGAGAATCTCATCAATCATATCCCAGAACACATTGGAGTAATTAACATAGAAAATAATGTCGGCGAATGCTTCGAAAAGAAGATCTGACATCAATGAATCATTGTTATTTGCAAAACCATTTGCAAGAATCAACAACTTTCTAGCAAGGTCATGCATACGCTCAATATCTTCTTCACCCTCGAATTTTGCTGATGCTTTGATAATTGTCTTCAAAGAGAACAATGGAAGACTTTCGTTTACAGAGAAACGATTGACATCAACAGTATCTAAAAATTGGTGTGCAATTTCAATAATATTGCATGGAATTTGTGGATTCATGTTGCATGATTCAACCATATAATACAGCGATGATAATATATCCTGGCTGCCAAATTGTTGGCCGAATTCAGTCAAATGATTGAACAAAGAAACGAAGTTCTCGAAATCAATCGAATTCTTGAATTGCTCAGTCTTGAATAGATAACGAGAACAGCAAACAGCTGCATAGTATTGAACAAGTCTTGATTCATCTCCAATCATTGCTTGATACATTTGCATTGCATATTCAGTTGGAACTTGAATTTCAGCAGATTGCGAGAAAAACATGTAAATGGATGCTCTAACAATAAAATCACCATCTTGTGCATAGTTTTCGAATATTGTTGAGTAAAACTCAGCATCAACAGCTGCTGGCGGAATGAAAGAAAGTATTTGGAGAACTTTGAACAAGTTATATGATTCTTCTGGTAATGAAAGTGTTGCCCAAAGTGAAGTATATAAATATTTTGTATCTTCAGGTGATAAAATTGATTTTGTGACTTTCTTGATGATTGATTCAACAGCGAGCTTTGATGTATCGAATGGATCTCCTATTTCGTGAACAGAATTCACGAAATTCGCTGGATCGTCTTCAAACATTTCAGGTGTGACATTAAATTCAATGAAAGCAATATTAACAAGAAAATCACCGAAATTAAGGATGTGTGGAACTAATTCTTGAACATCAATGAGATTACTGTATATGTTCAATAACTTACATTTGAATTCTGGAGTGAATTTTGGATATTCTGCACTGTAAAGTTGATTATAAACATATTCTGCTATTTCTGATGAATTTTCTGGCATTTTTGCAGTATATACAATGAAGAAACGAAGCACACTTAACATTTCTACGTTTGTTAATGTTGAAAGTTTTGATTTAACAAATTTGTAATATTCAGCGACTCTTTCAAGCGCTGTGCCATCATTCTTTTCTAGCAAGTCTGAGTATAAGTCAATTGCGAGTGTTGTCACTGTTGATCTTTCATAATTAACTGAGAAAAGGAAATTTAAGATGAATGCAATGAATTCTTCGTTTAAATCAATTGAAACGTATGACATACAGAAAATAAGGCCTTTTTCGAGTAGTTCATCGGTTGAAAGGAATCCGGTGACGATTTCGAAAAATTCCGGCCAAGATTCGTTTTTAATTGAAGCACTGATTAAAGATTTAGTAAATTCTGGTATATCAATCATAATTTCTGCAATAGAATTTTGTTGTATCCGTTCAATATAAGCTTGTTTAATGAAATTTCTTAGATTTGGATCAACAAGTGCCCATCGCATTCTAAAGATGTACTGCAGATAGAACAAAGCGTGTTTTCTAAGATTAATTGATTCCTTTGAGAAAATAATGTTTAAAATGATTTCGCATGCGGAAACAGATGACTTTTGAATGATCAATTCATCCATCTGAGCAGTAGCTTCATGTACATGTTCAGTTGATATCATTTCTAAAAGGTTTTTCACACAAACAAATTCATCCATGATTTAAAAAAGTGACAGAGATTTTTAAACGTGACATAAAATGGAGTCAGATTTTGAACAAAGATTCTTCGAAATGGAAATGAGATTAAATAAGACACTCCAAGACAACAACAACGCGTGCATTGATGAAATATCAAATTCTTATGGTCTGAAACAAACGAGATTAACACCAACAAATCAATATGATGTTCCTTTGTCGCAGCTGAGCAAAGCTCACGCTTTTGGACCCTCCTCCGAAGATCACGTCAAGGACAGAGACGTCAACAAGTATCTCAAAGCTATTAATAAATTACCAGCAAATCTTTACAAAGATTACCAAACCAGGAAACAAAAAGGCATCAAAGCAGATTCGGACTATGTCAAGCCAGAGGCGGGCGACAGGCTTCAGAAAGAGCTTATTAAGAAACAAGAGAAATCGAAAGCCAGAAACGAAAGAGCAAGAGATTACGACATCAGCGGTAGAACAGCTGTTGACTTCATTAATGACAATAACAGAAGATTTAACAGAAAACTCGCACGTGCGTACGATCAATACACAGAACAAACAAGAATCAACATCGAGCGTGATGGCAACGTTTAATTTTTTGGCAAATATTGCAAATTTCGCATACATCTTATCTTTCATATTTTATTTTCAAATTTCATTTACTTCTTCATCTTGAAACAGCTTGTTTTTGTTATATATAATTTGTGTTTATACTAGATAAAATGAAATCAATTTTGAAAAAATATCCATAATAATAAATCTTGAAAAATCTATCAATCCTCGCAAACTAAATTCATCAACTCTTGAAAAGCTTAAAATCCCAAAGAGAGACTCTGATTTTAAATTAAATTTGTTTTGACATGTAAACAATTCTTTTGACTACCAAAAATGTGTCATGTAAAGTATTGTTTATTTGACAAGTAAAGTCTATTCTGATTTTGACATGTAAAATCATTGTATTTGTCAAGTAAAAACGTCATTGTCGTGTAAATCATTTTAAAACGGCTTCCGCTAAAATTTTTGGCATGGAAGAAATTTTATTTTCTGGGGCACGAAGCAGAGGCGAAATTCCGCGTCTTGCTACACCTGTCCTCGACCTCATCGCTAAAACCGAAAAATATCTTCTCATTTCGAACTCAAGACTCACTTATTGCAATAAACAAGATAATTTGCCTCTCGTGTCATACTCATGGTTCAAAGTCTCTAAGATGCAGGTAACTGAGGATACAATCGATCTTTTATTCGGAAATTTTAGAGTTTATTTTGAAACTGAAAAAACGCCACAGATACAGAGCATACTACTCGATATACTTCCGCGTATTTTACGTCCTACAGAACTAATCTCGTTCGGTTATTTCGAATCTCCTGAAGATCGTCCCGCTCCAACTCCAATCTCTGCAATGCTAAGGCTAACGGAGCGTGCAAAACTGAACAACTCGCCAATTTCAAAGCAAACTTTCGATTTGATATCAGAAATACTTACTTATTCGATTGATTGTGTCGATTTTTCGAAATTTGATAACCAGCTTGAGGCAATGCAAGTGTTTTTCGATATATTGCCTTTATGTCCTACAATCACTACAATCCAGACATATAGCACAGACAAAGTCGATGTTTTTGATTTGTTATCAACATTAGTGTGTGAAAGTAGTTTTCTCGAATCTATAGAAGTAGAAGGACCGATAACAAAGCACTATGACTCTTTTCTTCGTCACCTTTCTCGAAACAAAGACATTCCACTGCATGGATTGACTTTTTCAAAGACATCATTAAACGAAACAAACCTCAGATCTCTCGCTAAATGTATGACAGACAAGTATATATGCTCTGTGTTATTAAAGAGTGCAATCAACAAAAGCATTTATCCATGTTTTTACAACATTTTCTTGCCAATTGTTGGAAAGCAGTTAACAGTTCTTGAACTTGAAGGAATGCCAGATATCGATGTCAGCGTAGTCATAAACAGCCTCAGCTATATTGAGGCACTATCGTTCGCGTATTGTCAGTTGGATATCATTGAGATTTTCAAAGCATTGAGTAACGCAAAATTAGAAAACTTAAGACTCGTTAATGTCAATGGAAACAAATTCACTTATCATGGGCAGTCTCTTCCAGCACGCCCACAGTCTGTTACTTGCCTCCAGATGCATGATGTTGCATGGGAAGACAATAGTTTAGTTTTTCTCTTTAACTCTCTTTCATCACTTTTCACCAACACAATAAGACTCGATATTTCACGAGCAAACGCATCTCCATCAGAATGGCAGCGACTGTTCAATGCTTTGCGTCCATTAGAAATAAAGCGTCTTAGCTCCCTCATATGGGATGAGAATCCAATAACGTCACGATTCTTCAATTTCCTCGCTAAGAACCCACAGATTGATTACCTTTCACTCAGCGGCTGTTTTGCCGAAACAGATGGCGATATGGTTAAACACCTTGAACCAATCATTGCAACATCAATGCTGAGATCATTAGTAATAAGAGGAACAGCTGAAAAGTACATGGGTGCAAATATTTGCTCGATTTTAAGAGCATTGCAGCAATGTAAAACACTTGAATATGTTGATTTATCTGATTCTTGTTGTCGCGATCGAGGTATTGTTGATGCTCGTAATCTATTAACTGCTGATACACCTATTGCATTCCTCAACATCGATGGAGCTCTCCCAAGAAATCCAAAATCCCTCTTTGATTTCTGCTGGAAAGCTGCAGGAAACAAAAGAAGCATTGCAGTCAGTTTTCCTTACAAAGACCTTAAGCACCTGCGTGCTAATGGTCTTATATCAGACTCCGAGCTTTACCGCGTCACAAGTCTATTTAAGCACCCACAGCCAACATTGAATGAAGAAGTTAGTCCATTCGAACTTCCTTTCGAAATATACAGAGATGATGGGCAACCGCTATTTCCACGCTTCTTGAAGCCAACGCAGTCGTCTCCAGATGGCATAAGAACTGTTGATATGGCCAACACATCAGAAGGCGATGCAACAAGAACAGAACTGACAATAGAAGTCGCAGAAGATGGATTAAGACTTGTTCCAATTGAATCCAACAATAATCTGCCTAAGAAGTCTAAAAGATCTAAATCAGAGGAAAATCTGATGACACTGGAATCTACTGAACCAGCTAAAGATGAACAGCAGCCAGCGAAAAAGAAAAGGCGAAGGATAATGAAAAAGAAAATCGCACTTCCGCCGCCACAATCTGATGAATCAACAGAGCACAGCCAGATGAGTGGATCCCAGAAGCAAAGCAGCGCCAGTGGTGGCAAGAAACGCAAGAAACTCACCAAAGCTTCGACGGCGTCTTCAACGGCAAATGAGAACACAGCAGCAGAGAGTAGTGTCAAGTTATCTGAAGTGTCTAAAAAGAAGAAAAAAGTTAAAAAGCTTAAGAAGTCAAGTGCATCTCATGAAAACAATCAATGGGTATTCCCCATTCCTAACACATTCGACGACGTTTTCAAGAAGATTTTCCACACTGCTGAGAAAAAGAATCAAATCGATGATCTTCTTGATCAAGTCCAAAAGTTTTAATATAATGTTTGTTTGTATAATAAAATACTATTTATTAAAATCCTGATGATTATAATTTTATAGGAAAAATCCTTCATACATAGAATAACATTGAACCAAACAAAAATTTTGGTTAGCAAATCATTTATTAGCATTTAATAGCTGTTTAAAATTTAATAACATAGTTTAGAAAGATTTTTGTAAAGCAGATATCGAGTTCTGGAGGAACAAAAATATGTTGACATGTAAATTATATTATATGACAAGTAAATAATATTTGACATGTAAATTAGAGATATGCTGTGTAAAAGTAATTTGACATGTAACTTTCGTGTAAAGAAAAATGTATGTCAGGATGAGAATAAAAATTTTGAGAGAATGGAGTCCAAATAAGCAAACAAACATAAATCAATGGCGAAATTCAAAAAAGAAAGATTTCGCATTTTTTCTATAACCGCTGAAGGATTTACAAACACAAAAAAAGAAAAAATGATGCCCTTACCGCCACGTACGCCATTGAAGCAGCCAAAAGACAATGCTATTCACGTCTCAAACCTTCCAATGGGCGCCACTGTGGAATTTATTAGGACATTGTTCTCAGAATGCGGCACAGTTATCAATGTTTTCCTGAAAAACAAGCCAACTGGTTCATACTGCTTCGTCGAGTTTGCTGACAGAGAGGAGGCTGAAAAGGCCGTTAGAGATTTCAACTACACAAAGCTCAACGGTGAATCAATCGTTATTACATTAACAAATCACGGCATTATGTCGAGGATTGGTTCAGGTGAAGGTAACCTCTTCGTTCGTGGAATTGATGAGTCTATCGAAGCACCTCAACTTCACGAGCTTTTCTCACATTTCGGAGAAGTAATTTCGTGTAAGATTCCTTGCTTGAATGGAAAACCACGTGGATACGCTTACGTACAGTTTGCCAACCCAGCTGATGGTGACCGTGCTATGAAAGAACTCGCAGATTCAACAATCAATGGAAAAGCTATCACAATTGAGAAATTTGTTAATCGCACAAGCCGCCAACCAAACAAGGCAACAGAAGAAAACATTTCTATCGATCCAACATTTACAAATATATTCATCAAGAATCTTCCTGACAGTATTAACACTCTTCTTGACCTTCTTAGATTATTCCAAGAATATGGCACAGTTGTCTCTGCTAGAATTGTCCCTGAAAAGCGTTCTGGCTTCGCTAGAATGATTGACCATGAATCTGCTGTCCGTGCAGTTTTAGGCTTAAATGGCCGCGTTATTTATGGGCACACAATCTCTTGCTGCCGCTCACTTTCATTGACAGAAAGAGCTGCCTTCATGAACAGAGATGAGGACTCTCAGAACCACGAGGAAGATCAGAATAACTACGAACAGCCGGAAGATAGCAATAGCATGGAAGAGGAAGACTAATTGTATAATTTTTATTATTTAATATAATTTTTTAGATGTTTTAGGATAGAAAGTTCGAGATCTATAAATAAACAAGTTTACTACGAACACAAATCAATATATCATAAATAACTACAATAATTACATGTGAAACAAATTATCACATTATATTATGCATTTGTACATGACCGCTTGAAAGGCCAAATACCACAGATTTTCCATCCTTAGTGATTGCAGAAGAATACACGCCTCCAGGGAAAGTTATCGAAGATCCAACAGATGTGAATTGTTCTGTCGAATATATCTTAGCTTGGTTAGTTTCAGAACCTCCTGCAATGAAGTGGGAACCATCAGAGAAGAATTTAACTGTATAAATCTGTGCTTGATTATCATCACTCAATGTTGACCATCTTGTTTGTTTCAAACACTTTCCAGTACGCAAATCGAATAGTTGAAGCTGATCGTGAGTTCTCCAGCTTCCTGCAAGTAAATAATTCTTTGTTGAATCGATAGAATCACCGCAAATGTGTGGATTTGGTATAACTAAGACGGTGTTTCGTTGCCTGAGGTCCCAAATTTGTACTGTATTATCCCATCCACCACTTGCAATAAGATTTGGATCGCTATTCAAAAAGTGAACGCAATAAATCCTATCACTGTGTCCACTTGGACTCGTATAATCGAATTTCGCGCGTGAAAATTTATGAGTGCATTGTTTTGTTTTATCATCATAAATTCTGACGACAGCATCTGATCCAGCAGTAGCAAATATCTGTCCAGCTTTGTGTATATCAAGTGCGTATAACTGATTTTCTTCTTCTGTGAATGACCATGCTGTTTTTGGCGATTTTGAATTCCATTCTTTGATTAATCCATCAGAAGATATGGAGATAAATGTTTTTGGTAAGACAGGGTTGAATCTTATCGATGTTACTGCAAAATTTTTTGTCGAATGAACGATATTAAAGGCTGTTCTTCCTGTTGTAACAGATTTAAGCATTATATGTCCATTTGACAACGTAGAAGCGACATTCTGTCCATCAGGCGATACTCTTACCGCAAAAACTTCCGCATCTTCTTCTTTTTCGATCCACTGTGGTGAAATATTTAATCTCTTCATCAAAAAGTGATCAAGAAATACAGTTTATCATTAACTTATTTCAAATTTAACTTAATAAATATAATATAGAACTAAAACACTATATATTGCATTAATTATATTTTAACAAAATTTGCTATTTTATTTTAAATTAAGATAAAAAAGCAAAAAAAGTCGAAAAAAAAGATCCAAAATTAAAAGTGTCAGTTTATTAATAATGTCTGGTGATTTATTTGAGTCTATTTCTCGTCCTTTAGATTTAGTTTGGGACGCTTTTATAGAAGATGACTCACAAGCAACGATCATGCTTGAAGAATTAACAGATGTTATGGACGGAATGGTTCTTCAAACAGTTGCTGATGGAAGAATTTCGGTTTATATACAAGAACATAAGGTTGCATTCCCAATATGCGATATAGTGAGCTCATATTTATCATATTTTTCACATTTTGATTGTTCAGTTGTTTTAACAATCGATGAAAATCCGCCAAAATCATTCCCTGTGGCAACAGAAGAGTTTCCGATACCAGATAATCCTCATACAGTTGTTATAGAATTTCTAGGATTCTTAAATGCAACAGCAACGTTCAAATTAATCGAAAATTCATCTCAATTGAACAAAAACGTGAAATATCCAATTCTTTGCTTAGGCTTTCCAAGCCCTGACATTGACGAACACGCAATTCAAGAATTTGAACAATTTACTTTATCTCGCGAATTTCCTGTTCAACAATACACAAAACTTGTACAGAAAAGAGTTCAACTCGAATCAAGAAATAAATCGTTCCGTGTGAAGCTCTCCAAGCCTCGTAAAGAGCTCCAACAGCGAGCAAAAGATGCCATAACAGAAATCAAGAAGCGTGAAAAACAGCTTGAAATGATAAAAGAACACGCTGAAGCAGAGGTCACTGAACCACTTCCACAAGCTCCTGATGTAATTCCAAAACTTGAAGAAATTATTTCGCGTATTGAGGCCGAAATTAACGATATTAAAGTCAAAGTTAATGATGCCTACGCAATCCTTGAAGAGAAGAGGACAGAAAGACATTTTACAAGGCGAGAAGAATTAGAATTACTAGAAAAGCTCAGAGGCGAAGTTACTTCAGACAGGACTCAAGTTGATAGCCTGTCATCATCGAATAATTAGATATTTTTTTAATATGATATTACATTTTGTTTTGTATTTTAAACGTTGTTATAGTTTTCTGTGAATGTGTCTCAACAAAAAGTAATTTTTGGTCCAGAGAAAGAACCAAATCTTTAGATTATCGAAATTTATGATTTTATTCGACAGAAAGAGGGACAATAGTAAATATTGGATTTTAAAATAAATAAACTCTTTATAACAAATACTGAATTTAGTAGCCCTGATCGCCCTCAGTCTTGTTGTAGAGTATCATGAAGACAATGAAACCAATTGTTGTAGCAGCATCACCACCAAGAGTAAAGCCCAAGCACTTACCATTGATGATCTTAGCATGCCAGAAAACGATGACTAAGGCAATGCATGAGACGACAGAGCAGCAAAGATAGAACAAAACTGAGTCTGCTGTGAAAATTTCGCAACTATCTTCATCCTTGTAGCTATCATCGTCGAGTTTTGTGGAAAGAGAAATACCGAAGACGCAGGAAAGAAGTGCAGGAATGATACCAAACATTGGCCACCATGTTTTAGTAACAGCACAACCAGCGATGTAGAGAACAATCGCGATTGTACCGAAAACACCAATAACAATGTACGGAGCTGCCTGAATCATATTCTGAAATTTATAAAAATAAAAAAAATTTTGGACGGTTATTTTTTTCACCGCGAACGGTTTAATAAAAAAACTTAAAAACAAAATCAAAATTTTTGTTTTATTTTGTGTTTGATTATGTTTTATGATTTGATAGACAATGGCTGTTTTATTGTAGCAAAATTTTTTGTACAGATTTTTTGAAGATCCAAAGAGGTGTATTGACTTCGAGTGTCCACAGACAACATTGCCAGTATGATCAATATGCTTTAGTGACGATAGGAATACACACTCTCCGGTTGGATATTCCTATTGTCGCTTATGTTGATCTACAATTTACAATTTAGCAACAAATTACAAATTAAATCAACAAAAAGACAGCAGATGGTATATACGTATCATTGTATTCCATTCAGTGATGTGTCAGTAGTATATAAAATGATATTTAAAAATGTAGATATTTTCTTATTTACTATTATGAGTTAAAAATGTATTATTAGAAGACAGTTCTGTCTGGCTGTGAAATCTTATGGAGGCATGGAGATCCTCAAGTTAAATAGACATGCAAATGCTATAAACATACTCAGCACCCCTGAAAAGCACGTAAATGTCTTCTCAGTTTGGCTTGATAAGGAGTTTACTCGTTAAAAATCGCAAAACTCAAAAAAGTCAACAGGGAAAAAAATTCAACTGTTTTCAATCCTTAAACAATTTCATCTCAATTTTTCTCAGAATCTCATGTGGCGATTTGCTAGATATTTCGTATATATAATGTACATACTATTACTAATCAAATGGTCTTATTTTTATTCAAAAATAAAATTGACGTCAGTACATTTGATCCAACAAAAGTTATTTTACCGTTGAAAAACTTCACCGATAGATAGCAAATCGACTTTGTTGCCTATTCTTAAAAGGACTCTCTTAAATGTTGGCAATAATTGATATTTTCACTTAAAACCCCTAAAATTCCATATTTGATACCATGTATGAACAACAAACAGCTATACCGAACATTTCTATCATACAACACATTCAATTTCCAGTTTTAATCTTGATTTTTAAGATATCAATAAAATTCAACTTTCTGCAGTAAGAAACCTAATAAAACTCTTTCAGAAGATGCATAATTCATACTCCCAAGCAATTTTTCAAAAATAATATATCCATATAACAAATATCTAATTTCAAACTATTCCAAGCTGTAATGTAGGTCAGCACAATAAAATTGCAATTACAATTAAATGTGTTTATATGTTAATTAGAATTGAGATGGAAATAATCTTGATTTTGGTGTGCTTGGCTTCTTAAAGATGGTTACATCTTTTAGCCATTCTCGTTCGGATGTGATATTTGATATTTGAGCAGAAATAGATGAAATTTCTTGCTCAAGATTTGTAGCTTTATCTCTAATGGATTCGATATAAGCTTGCATTTGAGCTATCTTCGATGAATGAGTATCATCTAACTCCTCTTGCTTGGAAACGAGTTTTGCAAGTTTCAAATCCAGATTTTCTTGGTCAGCCTTAATTTTAGTTATATTATCTTCGAGTACATTTATCTTATTATCATATTCATTGTTTTTAACTGTGCGATCTTTGAGATTAACTTCGAGTTTCTGAATTTCAGCTTCAATATCAGTACAGTTCTGGCGTGTTTGGAGGATCTCAGATTTAAACTGATCAAGAAGATGAATTCTCTCATTTTGGATGTTTGTTATCTCATCCAGTCTACTTTTAAGATTTGGAATATCTGATAATGTTTGTTGGAGTTTCTGCTTGATAGACTTTGCGCTGGTTTCGTCTGTTGTAAGACCAAGCTTTGCTGAACGAAGATCTGAGCGCTGTGAAATCAACTCTGAATCTAGATTCGATTTTTCATTCTTGGCTATTGATAATTGTTTACTGACATTCTTGAAGATTTTTCCAACTTCATCATGAGCTTGCTGTAAGCCTTTCATAATAGCAGTTTGCTTGGATATTTCTTCATTTAGAGGTAATTTCATCTTAATAGCGCTTTCTATAGCGCGTGATACTTCAGAAATGATAGTATTTGTATCAGAGAATGTATTGTAATTCTGTTCAACAGATGATTGCAATTGAAAAACTTCTGATTGAATCGAATTTAAAGATTTTTCAAGTTCTTGGCATTGTTGTTGCAGATTTGTTTGTTGATCATGGTATGATTTGGACGAATCAATCATTTTCGAGATGTAATCCGTACCCTTTCGTACTTGTTTCGCGTAATTTTCAACAATTTTCTTAACCGTTTCGTTGTTAGCGTGTAAACCATCGTATTTGTTGTTAAAAACAATCGAAGAAATGTTAACATTCTCGATTTTGATCATAAGAAGACTTGATAAAGGATTAAAGATATTTATTAGCTCAGACATCCTCGAAAGACTTTCGTTAGCATCATATTGACTTTCTGTGTACAAATCTTCGGTCTTTGGTGCATTTTTGATGTCTGTTTCAGTTTTAGAATTTGCAATCATCGACAAAAATTAATCACAACATCACAATTTTTGACACTGTCAAATACTTCTTCTTTAATTTTCATCACCAAAGAGTTGATTTCATGACTTCATATTTTGATCATTATCGCAACACATATAATGATTTTATTTTATTAATTTTACATTTCAATTTTGAATTTTAAGGACTCATAGTATTGATCATAATTCTTCATTAAATCAATTTCATGATTTGAAACATAGATACCATCATGCACAGAGATATATTCTATTATTGACATATATTAGATTAAAAGGATCTCTAATAATCGTAGTGCTATTATATTAAAATCATGCTCGTGGTGCATTTTCATCTAAAACTCATGTTATTCATCTAACAACTGTAAATTGGAGATATTTAACAGTATGCACTTTAGAATCGAGAGGTAATATTCAAAGTTTGCATTGATGATATTTGATATTTGAAGTTATTTAATATATGTAAAATTCAAAAACATTAAAGTGGTAAACAATAACACATAAATATTTTAATAACACATACAAAAATCTATAATATGAATTGATCGCTAATATATATTTTGCTAGGAAGAGCTATTCCTTCTATACTAATATCACCAATTTCTTCTACTTCGTTTTCTTCAGTCTGCTGACTTGCTTCTTCCATCTTTTGCTTATGAACTTTGGAAATATGGTTGATCAGCTTGAGATTTGGAATAAACATGAATAAACTGTCTGCAAAATCAATGATAGAGTAATGTGGAAGATAACAGCACTTTGTTGGAGGAATAATAATTCCATTAACTCTAAATATATTTGTTCCTATGTTTTCTATATAAAAGTTGCAGTCATCGAGGAAAGAAATATTTGCTTGTCGATTTGATATATGATTGCAGTCGATATTCAAAAACATTTTAAGATCAACATCAACCATATAGGAAGGTGTCGTATATCCAATGACAGTGAACTGTTTCTTCAGCTTAAAAAATAGGTCTTCAGTGACTAACAGTCCAAGCTCGTCACCTTCAAAGTATTCATCAGCTATTTCTGGTACTTGCTCTGATAAGTGGAAAACTTTGCTATTTTGACCAAATGGATATATCTTTTTTCCCCTCTTTTTACATTTGTATTCAGAAACAATCGGATGAGTATCATGAACTGAACACGTTTCTGCAATAATTTTCTCATTAACAATGATTTCTGACATTTTGCTCAACAAATCTGCAATAGCAGCCTCATTATAGTCATTAATTCGCTGAATTCGTTTTTTAATTTCCTTTTTTGAACGCGTAGGATTAAGTTTTGATCGAAGAATCTTTACTATTTCTTCATTGTAATGTTCGATATGATTTCTGAAGCAATACAACCAATAATCTTCTTCAATGCTCCAAGGAATGATAATTGTTGTGTTTTTGCTAATTCTAACATCAGTTAAAGGATGCATCAGTATTTCTTGATAATGTGTTTTGAGTTGATGGGAAGAATGATCGACTTCAAAAGTACATAAATAGTGAATTTGTTGGAAAGGAAGAGCCATTGAGGCTATTATTAGCAAACTATCATCCTTCGAAGTAAATGACGACTTATAGAATTCTTCTTGTTTTTCTTTCTCAATTATAGAAAGAACTGAATTCATTTTTAATATTTCCACCTCTTTATTTTTACAATCCCCTTTTATATAATATGTCATATAAAGATCATTTTGACATGTAAAATTTTGCAGAGCAAAACTTTTTAAAAATATAAATTGAGAGCTCATCTATAAAGGCATAACATATACATTGAGAACTAAATTCAAATCGAACTTTAATTTATGATTATTCGCGTTTTTTTAAAATGAATACCCAGTTTCACAATACTTTAGCCACAGGTCTAAAGCAGGGGGTGTCAGGAATTTTGATTAAAGTTTGGCTGTTCGAAACAGCGCTGGTGCGTTTTTTCCTTTTTTGAGTCACCTTTCTGTAGACAAGATTTTTAGTGTCACTATTGAATTAAAATGGCGAATGTTGAATTGTGGTGCAGTGGCTTAATTAAGGCTGAAGATTATATATGCCATTGGTTTGATTCCAGGTAAGTCTTTTATTTTCTTCTTTTTCTTTTTGTCGAAAAAAAATATTTTAAATTCAATGAAATGCATTATATATAAGATATACATGGTATAGTGATGTCAAAAAAATACCATATTCTGATCATCCGGCAGGAAAATTATATATTCAAATTTATTATAGTCAAGTCAATAAATGTGACAAATGGTTACGATCAACTTTTTTGAGACCTAAAATATAAATATGCTCTATGATCAACTATAAGTTGTTTTTTAAAGAAAATATTTTTAGCCCTCAAAAGTCAATTAATCAAATTTGTGAGCTAAGAAAAGTCGAACGTGCTAAAAAGTAACTCTTATTAAATCAAGGGGGAGGCCCTCAATTTGCTTTTTTGTCATATAAATTTATTATATGACATGTATAATGTTTTACATGGCGAAATTTTCACTTCAGGCAAAAAGCTAAGAATTTGTTGGAGAATCTAAAAGGCAAAAGACTTTTCTGATAAGGTATAAGAAAGACATTTTACGAGCTTGCGGTTTTGATTAAAAAATATTCATAATAACTTGTGTCAGTCGTTATCAAGCTCAAGAATCGCTTGCATAGGTAATAGCATTTGAGGGATCGACAGCTCTGCCAGATTTTCACTGAAAATGATTGTTTTGGAATAGATCTAAGTACAAATCGGCCTATAAATCATTGTGACTTGAAATTGAAGTTGATATGTATACCAAGCAGGTGTAGCAAAAGGTATTGCCACACTAAATAAGATACCAACTTGAAGGCAAAACTTAAATGTCCAAAACAAAATTAGGAAAGAATGATTGAAAAGATTTATGTTAGATGCTCAGAATTTTGAAAACACGATGTTCATTACTCAAAATTGAAATATAATATTACAGAAAAATACAAACAAGATTTATAAATAAACAAATAACAAATAAATAAAATTAAAACAAATATTTTTTTCCTCTATTGAGCTTCAAATTCTGAATTCAGAATTCGCTTTCCTCATAATAATATTCGTCTTCTTCTTCAGAATCATCAGAAGACACATTTGCCAGTGTGTATATTTTCACGGGGATATCAGCAATTGTGTTGAGGTAAAGAACTCTTTAATGACCTTAGTGCGAATATAGATTATACATGCATTATCCTGAACTAAATCAGATATGATTCTTTCTTTGTTAATTCCTTTAGGATCAACCAATGAGTCGACCCAAAATTCGCATCCTTTAATTATATCCATGAAAGAACACACACACAAATGAGCTCTCCAGCTTGCTTCGCAAGCCTCCAAGCTAGGATAAATGAAGAAATTTAATGAGATTTTGGGTCGTTTGGAGGTAAGGGTATGAAGAAATGGGGTAAATTATGAGGTGCACCGAGTGCATCATGTTGATGATAGCATAGAAAATGCACTTTTGAAAAATCGCTAGTTTGAGCCGAAAAACATGCAAAATTTGAGGATTTGCTGGAGTAAATTAGGGGTTGAAAAAGTGCACCGAGTGCATCGAGTGCACCGGGTCAAAAAAAGTATAAAAAAAGTGTGACAACATGACATTTTGACGACATTTTATCGACAACAGGGGATAAATTGACATTTCGTATTAGAAACAGTTGGTTTGTTTGTAAATTTGAGTGAATTCATGAATTTCGATGTCAAGATAAGGTTTTGAGGGTATTTATGTTGAAAATTTGAGGATTTATGGGAGTTTATGAGATGTTGTCAAAATGTCATGTTGTCAATGTTTTCCATAACTCTTTACTGCACCTGGTGCACTTGGTGCATATAAAGAAATGGGGGTAAATAACGAAAATTTGAGTGAAAAGACATGAAAAACAGTGATTTAGGGTCAAAAATGAAATTTACGACATGGTGCACACGTTATGTCTACTTGGTGCAGTTTGAGATTTGAGGCTGTTTGGAGGTAATGATATGAAGAAATGGGGTAAATTAATGGAAAACAGTGATTTAGGGGCAAAAATGAAAAGTGCACCGAGACACACACACAAATGAGCCCTTTCCGCTGAGCAAGCTCAGCTTCGGGCTAGGATAAATGAGCCCCACCCACTCCGTGGGTCGGTCTTATTCTTCTTAACCTGATTATATAACGGTTTTAAATCATTTGTGGATTTTGGTTTAGCTTTTGAAATTAAGAAAAAACTTCAAATTTTGAGAGTTTACGGGAGTAAATGAAGGGAGGAACCATGAAGAAACGGGAGTAAATGAAAAGAGGAACCATGAAGAAACGGGAGTAAATAAGCATTTTTCGTGAGTTTTGGGGCATTTCTGATAAAGCTGAACCAAAAAATGAAAATTGGTGAAATTGGTTGATTTTAGGGATTTACTCGAGTAAATGAGGTGTGGATTTGTGGATTTACTGGAGCAAATTA